>JAQFYC010006607.1:0-11891 GCA_034694165.1 Tomocerus mixtus
AACAGTACATGCATATTCTAACACAGGTCTAACATAACATTTGTAGCTACGCAATATTTCTGGCATTGCGAAACCGTTTCTCTTCAAGTTTTGTAAAATATGCAGCTTTTTAGAAGCCTGTTTGAGTATCTCCTTTATATGTACATTCCATTTTAGGTCGTTTGACACATGAACACCTAGAAGTTTTGTGATGGTAACTCTCCGGATAGGAATTCCGCCAATGTGAAACTCCCAACTATCGCTTATGGATTTATCTTTGGTAAAGTCTGTCACTAGGTACACACATTTGTTTGGATTTAATTTCATTCTACGACTGGATACATTAATTTGCTAAGGGTAGACAGTACCCTTAGCAAATACATATGCTTTCCTACTTCACATTCTTTCATCAGATCATGGAGACCTAAATAAAATTCCATCAATACGAATGAGTCGCCTAAATTAAGCTTAGCTATCAAGCCAGGACACATTTTTGTTGTACAATATAATTGGGATTCTTGTACTGTACATTCACTTATACATTGTCTCTACCGTTAATATCATTAATTGCAAATATCATTTTAGTTGAGGGTAATTACAGCGCAAGTAAATGCATGCTGATAGGTTTAAAAAAATGGACAAAAAGCCATTCAATTGTATATCCACCACTGTATTTAAAATTTATTTCTGTGGATGCAACATTGGCGGGAGTCGCTATGGTAGGCTACAAATGTAGGCTTGAACCTTTAAACTTTAAAATCTGGCCGTCTTTAGAAACCCTTCAACGATTCGTACTTTATCTTACCTAAGTCTGCAAAAGAGCTTCAGGGAAGGTTCCAACAAAGCGATAAGATCTGTTTTTTACAAAGTTGCATACTGTATATCTGCTATTTTAACCATTTCGCAAACATGTAACGCCTACGTTACAATAGAAATTGATATTTGATTTCCTCAATCATTCATGTTGAGGTTGACAGTTTTTTCGAAATTAGGCTATTTGCTTACGGACCCTTTTTATTTCTGTGTTTTTTGGCCACACAGCCTCTACTGGCTGAGAATTTTTTTAAGAATATAGGAATAATTCACATGCCGACTTCGCAGAGGTCAAACTAATGACAAATGAATTAACATGACTACATTTTAGTAATTTCAATCAATTGTAAACAAAAAGAACCCTTCTATAGTAATAACCCTTACTTGATTTCACTAATTGAAACCTTTTAGAGCGCTGTTGGACGTTTATAATTTTATTTGTGATGATTTTTATTTTTTAACAATGAACGATGTTAATTCATACTCAGGTGCTACACGATGAAAATTATTCTTTAATTCTTCGCATTGATGAATTTATTACAAAAAAGTTTAAATCAAATCCTAGAGTAAACCAGTTTTTTCAATTCAGACAATTCGAGTTAGTTCATTGATTGTTTTCGTTGCAAAATACGAACCAATTCTATTTTATATTAAACGCTTTTGCGATAGAAGGTGGAAAAGTGTTTCACAGACACTTTGTCATCAATGTCGTGATTTCTTTCTCTCACACATGTAACAAAATCGCGCGCAGCGAGAAATTTTTAGCCGTTTTTTGTTCATTTTTGTCATTTGTGCCCATAATATCTAGTGTACACCGAAAATTTCGGGGTAGGCTCGAGCCTACTCAGCCTACCCCCTCCTCACGCCCTTGGTGCTGTGGTATTATCTATCGTCGAGTTTCATCGGTCACCTGAACCAGCGGGTGTAGCATTAAATCCATAATAATGCAATTTATATTAATATAGATTTCCAATTTTTCTAATAAAGTAAATATGCAGATGGTAACATATAATAGGCATTTGACGGAACATAATATTACGTAACATCCTTACACATATTGATATTCATCAAATTATTATAATGCAAGGATCTCAGTTTCAAGGTACTAAAATAGCGATGCACAAATCTATTTTTGAATATTTTTCGTATGAATGCTGAAATGTGCATTGTCCATTTGTTCATAAATGTGGTATTATTTTAGTGAATTATTGCGTATTTATTAATTAACCACATGAGGATTTGAAAAAGGGGGACAGTAGAATTGGTCTAATCAACCCGTGGTAAAACCACCAATCTCTGACATGGCTTCAAGTGAAAGTAGAGCTACATCACAACTAGTAACAGCTTACTTTTTTACCTTTTGCACAGTTTCTGCAAGCAGACCGTGCACCCTCTTTGCGTATCAAGATCTTGTTATATCAATTTGATGTTAACGGTACTGATTTTAACACACCCTGGACTGACTGACATAATTAATATGCAATTACAACTGACAAAAGTTGTCACAGTAGGCCCCCTGAGAGCTAATGGTTAATTCAGATTAGGGCACCGATCAGTATCTCGTTCTGTATCGTAGAAAAAGATGAAGCATTCATTTTGCATACAAGTTTACTATATTCAGTTTGATAGTTAAGAAATGGTATATTCTTCATTTATAACCTTGGCCAATTGTCATATAAGTGTTAGACATTGTGATACGCAGCGGGGTGTTGTTCTGTAACAGCGAAACTTTTAACTCTAGCAGTGACGGACGGGTATGTTTTAAATATTTATACACTTTTCAAATGAATTACGTTTTTGGAACGACTAAGAATAACGTGGAAGCAGTGTCTGATATTTCAATGTCAGATTTCAAGTTTAAATTCTTTATCATAAGCGCGCACTTCAAAATACAAGTATTCTACTTCAATCATACTATTATGACGTACACACTATATTAATCTACGAGACATCTCATTTCATCTTGACTTGACTCAACAGAACTGATCTCATATCAACAAAATGAAGCTGATTTTCTTCTTTTATGGTATTATAATTAGAAAATTTATTATTATAATACCTTCAATTTCATTTTTAAAAACCCTAATACTATTAGGCGCGCATACATAAATACATCTTTTATATTACATCTATTGTTAATGTTAGTTGTTTTTTTTGCATAGTGAACAATAATATTTGATTTAGCTTTCCTTGGTCTAGATTATTTCAGAAGTGAGATACTGCTTCCTTAAAGGAAAAATATTTATTTTCTTTAACTTTTAGTTAGACATTAAACAGATACAAGGAGGAAAGTCACTTCCTCCACACTCATGCTTTCTCTAGAAATTAGGAGTGCCATAGCATGTGAGTATACGTACAATAATTATACATAGAAAACCAGAGGTTACTTTCACTACCATAATTAGTCATGTTTATGTTACGCCAATCAGTCAAATACCAATATCTTGTTCTTCAAAACCCAACATTCAAACCGAAAGCCCCGTCGTTACATATGGAGAACCTAATTGCCATATTCAATTATCATACATTATTATTACATAAATTACAAAGGTGTAATTTATCAACTCTTAATTTTTGGCTCCGCCGGGGTTAATTTAAAACCTTATCATCGTCCGCTGGACAAACTACAATTACTCACCACGTTACAATCGTACTGTTAGTGGCCAGATATTAACGGATATTTAATTGGACAACTTTCAATGCCAAGGTCAAAACATTGACTCAGACTTATCACATTAGGGATTGCCGACATTACTCAACGCAATGCAGTAGTACTATACCATTACCTATCTATAATAAGAGAATACATCCGGTGTTGTTGCCTTACAAATATTTCAAGAAATCAACCAAACTTATATGACGTCGTATACATGCGAAGGAGATTGTCATAGATGCGCGAATAAAGAATGTGGAGGAGACCCATCGTTTTTGGGGAGCAAGTCATATTGGGTCGTGAAGTTGGCTCGTGAAGAAGGAATACATTAATTAATCATGGCTCACATCTATCAGGCTGGTTAATTATTTTACCCTGTGCTGACCGGTATTTACTGAAGGCGAAAGGTGAAACAAAACTTCTTCAGGGTCTTCTTCATCCAGATCTTCTACTTCATCCAGATCTAGTTAGCAATAGAAAATAGTTCAGATAGCAAGAGTGAAATTGCTGCTGAATAAACAAATGTATACCTACCTATTGCATAAGGGACGATAGAATAGCATTCTGGCAAGTTTTGTTTTAGACTTGTACTGGCTACCTGCAGAAAACTAAACGATATCAGAATTCGCTCAATTTAGCCTGTTTTCGTATAGAAATAAATAAATGTGTTCAAAATGAAGGAGCTGCAAAAAGAATGTGAAAATTAGTTTGCTAAATAAGCTTTCGTTACAAAAAGTGTTACAGAACCGATTCTGCAGAATCCAAACTGGTAATAAAATTTATACCGGCGCAGTCAAAAATAATTTTTGACTGCTTACGTACACTATGCATCCGTTGCCTTTCAATTTTTATGGACACTAACAGGAACCGAACTTAGTTACTTTAGTTTAGACTGGCGGACCCTATTATACTATCGCTATCAGGCCTGTGCTGGAAGTATATCCAATTTAACTTCCTTAAATGCAATATACTACAATTTGCGGGTTTGTAGCCGTAGGATATTGCGTACCGACTCAAAATGAAAATTGATCCATAAATCCGTACTATTTGTATGATCTATGTACGTAATATTCGTAGTTTAATAAATAAGAAATTACAATTACTTAATAAATAATAAGTATATAACTTAAATAATACAGTAAATTATTAGAAATATAATTAAGACTTCAAAGTATATTATATATTTATGTATTTACTCTCAATGACTACAATTACTATATTGCTAATAACACGAGAGGTTAGTTGTTAATTTTCTATTTTGGAGTTTGCGTTAAAAGTTATTATTAAGAATTTAGAAGACATTGACAAAAGATTTGTTTTGCTTATTACTGGCAAGTAATAATACTATGACACATTTGATAACAGCAATCTATTGAATAATTGTTAATCAATATTGTTAGTTTAATCTATTATGTAGCTAAGTTGTAGTGTGAATTAAATCTGTTAGTTAGAAAAGAAGCGCAAAGATGATATTAGCAATCTAAAATCGGATTTAGAGAAAAGATTAATATGTTTATCCAAAGGTGGACTGGCTGTTTCCAACTTTCTTGACAAACTTTCAATATCTCTAAAGCTTGAGCGATGACTTTTGGAGTTCGTATAAATCGGAGCAGGCTTTTATTTTTGAAGATCTGAAAGATTCTTCAGCGAATTCGGAAAAGGACTTTATCTACAGTAAGCAGAAAACTTTATTTATATATTGATGTATCGCTTAACTTATTTTTATCTATTCAATGTTTACAGCCAAAAATCAGGAACCCGATACCTGATCGAATGTAGCTCATGACATATTAAAACGTATGTTAATTATTTACTGTGTTTTTCGTAGTCGAGACACTGGAACCAGATACCCAATTGGATGTAACTCAGGCGTTAAATAATATTCCTGTTAAAGAATTGTCTGGTTCTGCTAAGGACAACTGTCAAAAGTCATCATCAATTGTTGAAGACTGAGAAACAATCCCAGAGATTGTCATTTCTGACGGTTAGTAGAAAACGCTGTTATTTAACTTCATATATTATTTATAATATAATCATATAATTATTTACGTGTATTGTTTAATTTGTATTACGTATTTAATAGTTCTTAGATGAAACAAGGGAACATGACTTGGGTTTCCGACTAGATGATGAATTAGATGTTACTCAGACAGTAAATAATAACTTGACTCAAAGTAACCAATCTACAATCATCGATCTACAATCTGCTGAGAATTTAATAAGAAATTCAGTTATTAGTAAAGAAATGTTGGATTCTTTGGAATAAAATTATGAATCGGGAGCTACACTCAACTTCTACCTCGGTATTAAAAACCGAGAAGTCAAGGAAAAGTACAAAAGCAAAAATAAAAGTAATTACGAAAACTGTAAAAGTGCAAAACAAGGAGGCAGTAATAGTAGTGCGTAAGGGATTGACAAATCCTGTTTTCCTTTGCAGTACATGCGGTAAGTGCCATTTAAAAGAATTCATTAATCAATTCATTAAATATCTATACAAAATATAAAAATATTGTATTGTAACCACTCAGCATGGAAATGCTCCGAACGGGATGGCGGTATGAAACATTGTAAATATTGTAAGAAGACTTACAAGCGAAAGGATTCGTTGAGGATTCACGAGAAAAAATGCTTGGCAAGGCATATTGACGAAACGACAGACGACGATTTGGAATTGGACTATATTGAAATTAATGGTGAAATACGTCCGGTTGTCATCACATACGATGACAGTCAGGATGACGATTAAAAACAACATTTTATCAGTTATTTTTAAAAAAGCTACTCGATAATCTAAATATCATTGACAAGCATAAAATATTTAAATATTAGTTTGAGATAATTCGCATTAATTAATTAACCTAATAAAAAATGTATAGCAAAAATGGTTTATTTTATTAATGCTTCGGCCTATAAATACATTTTATATTGTCGGTAAATTAAAGGAAATTGTTTTAATTTTCAAAATCAATAAGTTTATCGTATATATAATGCATAGGACTATAGTCCTATAGGTATATTCTAAATCATGTATGCGTTACATTATTACAACCCTTACCTTGCATTTTAAACAAGAATATACAGATTTTTAAAAAATAGCTGTATTTCCGTTTTGGCAAATTTTAAACTCTAGTAAGTATAATTCAGTCAGTCAGTCAGTCAGCAATAGTCAGTCAATCAGTCATAGTCGGTAATAGTCAGTCAGTCAGCAATAGTCAGTCAGTCATAGTCAGCAATAGTCAGTCAGTCAGCAATAGTCAGTCGGTCGTAGTAAGTAATAGTCAGCAATGGTCAGTCGAGATGGATGCCCGGGAACGCGAGTTCTGGGTCGATGGCTCTTTGGAGGAGGTTTAAACCCCTCTTCCCTCCTTATTATAATATATATGTGTGTATATTTAATATGTACATATATTACATATTAAATAAATAAATAGAATAAAAAAACAAATTATGAATTTTTCAAATTTAATTATTTTTAAATACCCCCCCCCCCTATCTCCCATCGCAGTAACATTTAAATCAGTTGCAGTAGGAGCCTCATTTTTTCATAGAAATGCAAAATTGAATATTTTTCGGTGGAAGCGGTAAATTTATAATTTTCTTAGAAATACCAAACTAAATGAATCGACAGATTTAATTTCCAAAATCTCCAGAAACTAAAAAATGCTTGTGAAGTGTAGCATTTAGTTTAAGATATTCGTCAAATAAGTATATTACACCAAGTCTAAATCCAGTAGAGGATTAGGCACCAGATTTAAATTTAATTAGTATTCGGATTTTCTTAATTTTTTGCTCCATAATAATAATTAGATTCAAACATTTTTTTAATAATTTGGCATAATATTGGCAATTACCTCTGGAGCAACATGGATCGTAAGTCTCTTTTTTTATGCTCGCATATGTTTTGGCTATTTCAATTTCTAACTGATTCGATTTTATTTTTAGTTGATGTCATATCTTGTGTGGAATGTACGTCCATGGGCATGGATTGGATCCACAATTTTGCAGATACCGAAATTCAGTGTGTAGACCAAAATTTGAGGATTTTTGGAAAATTTCTAAGAATACAGACGGGGATTCTTGCTCCGAAAGCCTGCGAACTGGTCAGGAAAAATGTTTCCATTCTACACGCAACCGAACTCCACATTCCTTTAGCTTCGTCAGGGTTCGTCTTTATTTTTTTAAAATAAAAAACTGTAGTTTTCATAGAATATCTTGAAAACAATGAACTGCAGATTAGTTACCAACGTAACTGAAAAGTGAGCATTTTTTGCTGTGAAGCAAAATCTTCTGATTTGAACACGGCTCCATGTATTGGGGGCGGAGAATAGTCAAACATAGTCAAATAAAAGCGAATATGGAACAAAATAAAATAGATTGCTCACATTCTCCTACAAAAAAGCGTGCTTTATTCTGTATCGTCAGATACAGAATAAGACACCAAAAAGCATCAGACCGGAATTTCGTACCTGTGCCCGAAAAAAAATAATCATTTGACTCATTTTTCCCTAGTTTTTTTTAATAAAATTTATTATTAACTTTAAGAAGTTTTTGTGTTTACTTACTGTAGGAGTTAAATGGAAGCTCTTTGATTCCAGCTTTATTCCTTGATAAGAATATAAATAGCATTGCTTGAAAAGCATGGCTCGGTTCACTTCTCTTATTAATTACGGAGACAAGAGTTAATAAATATAAAAATGTTATGAAATTAAACCCTGATTCAATCGTAGCCAATTCAATTCTGTTATAACTGATCGAAATAAAAATATTTTTCGAATTTACTAACTAATGAAATACGTAACACTGGTGTCTTTGCATGTGAATATCAAACGCTTTATTATTTAAGCAAGTCAAAAAGTTTAGAATACTTTGCAATGTTTTCCTGGCCCAATTAGAACTAAATATGAAAATAATGAAATCATGTGTCCGAGATAATACCCGATGCATCTCCGTAAAAATTGGGCTATTTTTGATAACCCATTATTGAGTTAGGACTGAAAACCTGAAATGACAAAATTTTGTTTTGCAAAAGTTGCAAAGTTTTGTGTAGGAGTTTACAGGGGGCGAGCTAGTTAGCTTCTCACGAATTTGCTTCCTCTGGTGCCTACCCTTAAATTATTAGTTACCAATTTACTTTGATACAATGATACAATGATATAATACATTCGTAAAAAAATAAATTCCTGCAACTCGAACATTTTGGAACATGATAACTTACGTCTTATTACAATATTCCTTGCTTCCGCTATGTCCATGATTGGTGATAAATCACACCTCTCAATGTGATTTAGAAAATAACTTTTTCGTAGATTACGGTAGTGTCCTCCTCTACACAAGCTACATTTTAAAAAACGTCGATTTTATGTGTGTATTTTGGGCGTGGCGATCTCGGTAAGTATTCTTTGCAAAATTTTCACAACAAAGAGAGCGGATAAATAATTGTAATTGGTGAACACATGGGGCGATCATTAAAATAAATACAAGCCCTATGAGAAATCGCAGCAATGACTTGCATAAAATATGTACTTTGCAGTTTTTTAACCTAGAGAATTTGCATAGCATAAAAACAGATATGTAGACATGTAATACAAAAAGTGTATTACTAATCCGATATATTACTAAATATTTATCCTAACAGCTCCCAACTTTAACTTCCATTCCTCCTACCGACTGAACAACTGTTCTCTTCTTTAATTTTATCAAAAAATATATTTAAAAATTTTACTAAACGCATCGAATAGACTTTGGCATTAATTGTATACATACGCATACAATTTAGCACTTAAAAATAACCAGCATTAATTTTATACATACGCATACTATTTAGCAATAAAAAATAACCAGCATCCAGCATAAATAAATCCAGTCTAATACTGGTGCTGCGTACTGAAGCATCTCTCTCTTACAACAGTTCGTATGCATTTTTTATTTGTGAATGGTGCCTTTATCAACGTTTTGATTAAAATAGTGCGGGTACGTCGTGTTTTCATGTAAATTAGTTCGGGTACGTATTCATAGGGAAGAGGTTACGTTTTAGGAACGTTTTCATAAGCTCCTGGCGGGCGACGGCGGGACGGGCGACGGCGGGGCGGGCGGGTACGTAACCCGGTGCGTAATTGAAAAGCCGGCTTCTGATTGGCTGGCTTGCTAACACTAAATTGGAGGTGACATTACTGCTATTCACTACTCTTACATATACTATGAGGCAACATAATTCTTGTGCACATTTCTTTTATATTTCTTTACTAAACAATATATGAACTGAAAACTTGTCATAAACTTTGCACATAATCAAGTACTTTCCAACTTATATTCTTCTTATGGGGGCGAAATACATGAATCTTTAAACTCACCTTTAGTCCGTTACCTTGACCTCATGAATCGAACTGTAAGTGAATAATCTGAACTTGTAACCACGAACACGTATGCAAACAACTTTCGGCTCTTCTTCAACTTTTCCGGTAACAATTCAAGCATCTTGAACTTTAAAATCATAATCTTTTTAGTCAACGAAATGATTAACATTTACTTACATTCCGCTATCGTAGTTCACTATATATTATACTTATATTATTATACTTTACTATACTATATATTCACTGTATCAAGTCCTTCAAGTAAAAACTAATCACCGAATCATTGCGACGTCATCCACTTATCAGTTACAACAGAAATCACAAACAATATTATGCTGATCCTTCTGACTTCCACTAACAAATAAGAAATAACACATTTAACCTGCCATCCTTTGTACGTCTACAATGACTGCTAGCTTCAACTTAATTTTCATAACGATTATACGAACTGCATGTCATGAAAACGAGTGAAATGAAAAAGGTTCGCCCTTGCTTACTCTTGACTAGAAGTTATCTTTTGTTTAAATATTACAAAAATATTGCTTAACATTACTTTAAACGTTCAATATACTTATAACTATATCAATGTCACAAAATTAAGCCTAATGAATAGAAAAGTTACCCTTGTTAATATTCAACAAAGTGTATCAAATTAAAATTTTTATCACAACCTAACAACGTACGACATCCTAATAATGAGAATCCTAAATGAGTCCTACCGGCGTCTCTGTGGAATCCGTAGAAGTTTAGCGACTGGACTGTTCTGGCCTTTCAATCCTACTTATGATTTCCCTGAAAGCTGGTGCCAATTTTAAGTATGCCGAATAATTTATAGAATAGGACTTGGTTGGCATTTACTATTACTTAGGGTTTTATCAGACTCAACTGACTTCTGACGGCAAGAGTAAGGGTAGAGTAGTGAATGAGCCGAAGACCGAGTAGAGACTGATGACCAAACTCTCCCACGTAACAGACGATAGCCATGCCGTCAACGCTGAAGGTGTAGTGGGCTCTGGGCTGTAAGAGTGGGGACATGCGGTAGCTATGTACACAACTTACAACTGAAAACGTCAACGAACAAGAATCATGTCTATTGTTTGATTTTATTCTTACATCTGCATTAAACACAGAATTCCATTAAATTTACATAGTAAGAAATAGCAAACCACTCTTCCTGTACACTATTATACTAGCAAAGAAAAAACTTCCTGAGTCCTACAAATACATTCGATAACCCCGACCAACAGCGCATGTTAGTGGCGCCAAATCTATATTGACCTAATAGTTACGGCAGTAAAAATTCTAAAAATTCTAGGTGCTTTAAGCGGAAAAATTACATTTCCTTCAAAATTAATTTAATGGAGAAAATGAATATCATGACTATCAGTGATAGTGAGCGGTATGAAATGTAGTCTTAACTTTTAACAAGTACGTGGTTAGTGATAGTTTTTCTGAAAGATGACATATGGACTACACTCACAAATCTAATAATGTACGAGAACCGCGGAGCAAACTAAATCTTGACCTTACCTAATTTTATAGGACTTGGCAGTGCACATTTTTGGAATTCACTGCCTTTACACATTAAAAACAATGTTTCCCTTACAAATTTTGATAAAATAATACGGCAACATTATTAGAAGGAGGAATAATTAATTGTCTTTGACAAATGAAACATTAATACAAACCTGATATAATATTCATAACTAAATAATTATTTTACTACTTTATTTTACATAATTTTTTTAATTTCTTACTAGTATTTCGGGCCCGCTTCACAGGGATCGGATCTGTAGATCCATTTACCAAGCAATGTCACTATAATCTTGTTTACTACATCCTGGGGAATCATAATAAAGGGGACCTACAGTGGCTCCCTTAGGACTGACGAGGCCCCAGGCAAACATTTGAAAATGCAATATTATTTAATTCGCTGAATATGACCTTATGCTTATTACATCATTTGGCAATTTAATTACATTTTCATAGGTACTTCGGGCAAGGCCGGAAGGGGCCCAAAATATGAGGTTTAAAAGCATCAAGAAATCGCGCGCAGCGCGAAATTTTTTTACCATTTTTGCCCAATTTTACAG
>JAQFYC010006608.1:0-11891 GCA_034694165.1 Tomocerus mixtus
TTATTTTTGTATTAATTTCCCGTTTTTAATTTTATAACACTAGGTCGTGCTGGTTGAACGAAATTCATTTTAAAATTTTATTATTTTATTTTCAATCGTCACACTTCTAGTAAATTCATATTTTTTTATCCTAGTTTGTATAAGTTTGCCGTCGACTTATCTTAATTACGCATTTAATATCTTGATGAAGTAAAATATTTTGTATGTAAATAATTGATATTAGGATATGTTTCAATGATATCTCTTTTTAGAGTGTTTTACTGATTGAAGCGAGTGATAGTCCGCTTTTGTTAATTGATTATTATTTGTAAAAAAAACAATACAGGTTGAAATAATTAAGAACAATTATATATTTATCCTTTCTTAGTCGTATCTCATTGCACATCTTTCATATCCCTTTTCTTCAAATTAGATCAATGTGGGCCACTGACACAGTCAGCTGCAGCAATTTCTTATCAATCCCTTTACATTATTTCAACAAGGTATACGATCCGATGCACACTTTAATAACAAGGTAATTATAAATTAGTTGCTCTATTTAATTCATCATCTTCTTAAAGATTGCTCGATAGTTTGGGATCGTAGCTAGACTGAATAGATTTCTCAAATTTACACTTTTATCGAACAAAATATAATTTCGTGGTTCTGGTTAGCTTTTTATTTAGGCCTACAATTTTATATTAACGTCATGCAGTTAGCAAACAGTATAATCTATTTCATATGAAACTAACCAATTGTTTTACCATCAGTTAAAAACAGCAATGCTATCAAAATATTAAGAATTTTATTGTAGGAAGAATAACTTACCCCGGACCATGTAGTTGTGTCTAATGTAAAATCTCACAACGATGCAAATCAATCAAGATAGTGAAATATTTCAATTGTCGATAAATGCAAATAGTAAAAATATTAATATTACATTTGATAAGAAATTACAGAAATCTCTTGCGGAGTGTCAAGGAAAGAAATTACACATTTATTATTGGCGTATTATTATTACTTGTTACCTATGTTTTTTTTAACTATTGCACCCATTAAACATAATAGTGATAATGAAAAAATGACTATGGTAGCTACAATAACACTAAATTATATTTCAATGTGTAATAAAGTATTAAACGTGTATTTATTAATCCAGTGTGCATGTGCTCAATGAGAAAATACTATTGAAAATGTAACATTAGCTGCTAATTATTATTAATCGCATTAGTGTAAAATCAATAATAATAATTTATTAGGCAAATCAATTACTAAATTTGCGAAAAAGAATCCTCAATTTGTTTTCAAAATTTACTTAATATTTTCTGACATTGTGACCTTTGTAATTTTATATCATGTACACATGTACTCTAGTAATTTCTTTGGCAATGTAAAATTTTAGTTTCTTTTGCAATAAAATGGTCGTAATGCGTTTTATGTATACATACTGTATTGTATGATTTATTGCTCCCAGATATTCCGGAGCCAACGAAAGTGCCATTAATATGTAATGTTAACATCGTGCATTTTATTTTTAATTTTATTAATGATCTGACCGATAAAATGCTTTAATATGACCTTTAAACCGTTAAAAAAATTAAGCCAAAGTAAAAGTTGCATTACGAGAAATACATAGATAATAAAATTTTACTCAAAATTTTATTATGAATAAAATTTTATAATATCTGATAATAAAAAATATTTTTAAGTGACTACCGAATTAATTGTATAATGATGATGGAAATTAAGCACCATTTTATATTTGTTATAATACGTAATAGTATTTACACATAATATGCGAAATTGTGATGAATATGTAACAATACCCATACACTATATTTATTATATGTACATATATAGTTGTGCTGTAGATAAAATAAGGTATTTGTATTATTAATATTTAAATGGGGTTTGGTATGACACTTTGTGAACAAGACCTATATTTACGTTTGTGAATCTTGTATTTCACAGAGCCAAGATTGCTATAATTAAATATTGTGCATCTTTAGCATATGAATATTCTTTTACCTTACAAACCATTTGAACACTTGTTTTCTTGAAATGTGTATGCACTCACCATAAAGGGAGTAAAATAAATGCACCTACAAAACTACCCTTACGTAATATTTGAATGTAGGTTGATAAAAAGTCAAAAAATATTTAAATAATTAAATAGTTTTAAACGCTGTATATATTATAATATGTAATGTGTGTGTAGCTTAACAATTCCCGTTCAATCTCAGTCAGTGTTGTTGTTATACAAATGGACAAGTAGAACAGAAAGAAAGGGAAGGTTAGTTTGTTGTGATTGTGATGAGCAGAAAGAGCAGTTATTATTATGTTCCACTGCGATAGTCACGGATTATAAATCAGATTCGATCGTCCAAATAATAATTTTGTAAAACTCTATCCAAACACACACGTATATAATATCTTATGCTTTAGGATATCATTATTATCAGAAAAAATACTCAGAAATACGAGCCACACATCGTTTGGCTAAGTATGTTGAACTAGGTTCCTTCTTCTCTTTTGGTCAGTAGTCAGCAGTATGATTATAACCAAAACAATGTATTTAAGATACACCTTATGAGATATCTATGTTAAATATATATAGCTGGTGGATATAATGAACGTACTTACATATCTATTCCTTGAGGTTTCATGGTTCGTGGGTTTAAAGGTGAACAGAGCAGAGCACAAGTCGAGATTGTGCGTTAAATGTAAACAAATTCGTCTAAATAAATGATACAGCCGTTACAAGCTCTTCAAAACAAATCATAGGGATAGGGACTGATACGTTACGTTAATTAATTAAGGCTGCAAATATTATCCGAAATTACTTAATACATTGACGAGTGATATTAATTTAAACAAGAGATGCCTAATACTAATAAAATAATTGAAAAATATTGGAAATGAAATGTGTTTAAATAGAATAAATGTATTTTACGGGATGTTTATAAAATATGATCCAAAATTTAATATTAACAGTAAAATATGAAAAAATTTAACTGCAAAATTAGAAAAAATTGAGAAAAATTGAATTAAATATATGGGCAAACGTGAAATAAGAACTTTTAGGAATTTTTTGGTATAATCGTTTGCTACAAATTAAAACGATTGGGATTAATTATTTTACACAAGAGATGCCTAATACTAATTATTGAAAAAATATTAGAAATGAAATGCATTTAAATCGAATAAATGTATTTTACGAAATGTTTAGAATATATGATTCAAAATTTAACAGCAACAGTAAATTATGAAAAATTTTAACTGCAAAAATTAGAAAAAATTGCAAAAATGAATTAAATATATGGGCAAACTTGAAATAAGTACTTTTAGGAAGTTTACGGTAAAAATAGTGACGGCTAATATTCGCAGCATTTTTTGGTGATGCATTATGAACATAATATGATGGGCTATGTTTGTGTGTAGTGTGTAGTGTCATAGTTCGTAGTTAGCCAAACTTAATGTATGAAAGTGTGAGTTTTACATTTACACTATGCTTACCTGAATTACTTACGTGCCCAAAGATGACTGCCAAGGTTAAAAAGATATAATTTTAGTAGAAAGCTCTGCAGTGGCAATCCTTGTAATTCTTTTGCTCCAGTGAACAAAAGAAATCTTCCAAACTGTCGATTCTTAGTTACTGAGTTTTTAATGTTTTATGTACGTGTGAACTATAGACAGTTTTACTCGTTTACGTCAAATGGTTCAGGGGATCAACTCAAATGTGTGCAATGTTAGTGCAGCGTGTAGAATTCAATTCTCTTTCGATGCCACGCTTTGGATTTGGACGTCGAGCTTTAATTTTACTTTTATTTGCCCACACACACGAAAAATTTGTTCACTCAACTAGCCAAACATCTAATTAATTTTTATTATTTTTTCCTCTACTAGTTCCTTCGAGTTTTTAGTATTTTCTTTCAGTCGCAAACGAAACTCGAGACGAGACAGTCAAAATGTCAAATTCGAGCAGAAAAAGTTGGATCGGGAGTAATATTTTTAGAACACTAGTTTCCATCTCTGTTCTAGCATTATGTGTTACAGCGGTTGATTTTGATTATAGAAATTATCCTAACGAATATACACTAGCAAGAAATAATAGACAATCTTATATTGGTAAGTCAAGATTTTAATATTCATTTAACATTCAATTATATTTGCCAATTTATAAGTGTTTTGAACTTAATGTGATTATTGAACAAATGACAAAAAGGAATACAAAAATTTTAAGGGATACATTCTAAGTACACAATTATAGCTATAATAATTAGGTTTACTCCTTTTTCATAAAGTTTTAAGATATAATAATGATGTGTACCAAAATTATGTTCAAAGGTATTAATTAATAACTCAGTCAGGACCATAAATTACTTTTTTTGGATTTTGACAGGTTAGGTAGTACGTATAATTTTAAACTGACGTCATGATTCATGATATCACTTTCCATTGCAAACATTATATTTCATTTTATATTCTTACGACAACAATTAATATTATACGATAAATAATTGCTCTACATTACAATTACACTTACAAAATAATTTCTCCTTTTAAATAATATGACACTTGAATGATACAATTTTTTCTTTAGAACACCCACTGTGATACGTTACAGTGTAAATTATAGTGAAATTGCGATATTCTAAATCTTTTTCAAATGATGTAGTAAATATAGTCCATTTTGAATCTTGAATAACCTTACAATACTTTTTAAATATTAGGGAAATACAAGTAGCTTAATTGTTCTAAAAATTGTTGACCTTTTATTGGTAAACAGGTATTATATTAATTGATGTTGTCCCTCGATTGAATATACAGATAGCTAAATAATATGATTTATGCTCCATTGTTATCTTACTAAATTATAAGAAAATGTGATAAATAAGCTGATACACTAAAAATCTTAAATTTTATGATGTTAATTTACTATTTAAAAAAAAATTTCCAGGTTCACAAAGAACAAATTTTCGGAATCCTAAAAAGGTTCTCGTGGTGCAGCACCGAGGTGGTGAGCCAAATTCGCTGAACGAAATTCCTCAAGAACAGGGTAATTCATGGGACCTTGAAGAAGCAGCCGATGGCGGTAAAAAGAAACCTTGGTTCGGCAAAAGACTCATAACCAAATGGACCAAGAAAATTCGTAGCAAAACGCAAGCCGTTATCGGCGCACCAAAATACATCGCTACCCGCTACCACAAAACCTTCGGGAAGTTTTTGGGATTAGGAGGAGGCGGTGGAGGAGGCTGGGGTTGGAAAGCCCCAAAGAAGGTGAAGGGATGGTCAAAGCCTAAGGGATGGTCCAAGCCTAAAGGATGGACGAAACAAAAACATGGATGGTCCAACGATAACCCCATTGTATGGGTTGATGGAAAAGGAGAAGATTCTCACGTTCAACAGAGCTACGAATATGATCCACAAACGTATACCTACGCAGGATATTCCTCGGAGGCAGGATATTAATTAATTGTAATTAGGTTTATTATTGTAGGGATATTTTACTTCAACCCCATAAATACAAACCAAGTAGTTGTTAATACCTAGTATAAATGCAGAAAATTTCAAGGAGATAAAATTTTCTTTAAAATTTTTCTTGTCTTTCTTCAAAATAATATCCACCAACTCTGAATGTTTGTTGTTTATCTATTATACATACTACATACCCAACAGAATTATAATGTAAGTTACAAATTATCTAATTTAAATGCGTTCTAATTATAACACAATGTTTTGTTTCATTTGAAGGAATTAATAAAACTATTGAAATTAATTGTGTCCTAAGTCCTAACGCATTTTTACTACGGGTCATCTAAAATAATTGTAGAAATGTAAAATATCAATAATTCTATAAATAATTTATATTTATTCAAACACTATTAATTTTTCGTTTTGGTTATTGTAGCATCAACGTCTATAATTTGAATGAAGATCTCTAAAACTAAATATTGTAGGTAATTGTAGTTAAAAAAAGTTGAACATAAAAAGACAAACACTTTTAAATAATAGGTAGGTACCTTATTTAATTAAAAACAAATGTTGACCTACGTTACAGGAGTATTTTAGATTTTTCTCATGTTAAGAATCTATTGATTATCTGAAGATAAAATTAATTATGCTTATACGCTAGTGTTATCTATTTGTAAATAGCTTCAATCCAGCATTTAATTACTACACATACATAGTTTTACCAAATGCATACCATAATATCTTTTTCTGATAAGTACCAAAGTTAATTACTAAACATAAGTAAAGATACTAAGAAAGGAAGTACCCGAAATTAGTAGTAAATAAAGAGTTTATAAATAAATAAATAATTAACTAATTCGTAGGTATATAATTTTATACAGATAGTAGCGTAAAGTGCTTTCATAATAAGTTATGGTACACATTGCACAACTATAACATTAACTTCTAATACTAATAATAATTTAGACGTAGAAAGTCTCAAGTTGTCACTTTTTTATTAGCTATTTATAATATTTCCTTGTTGTAATGCACATATGGAGGAGACGGTATTACTATGTACAATGAACACTAATTATCATTACTATCAATCAGAACATCTTTCTTCTGTTCACAGGTTTCTTGAAACTCAAAAATATAATATCTATTTGGTTTTCTAGCAAGTGTAGCATTTACTATTCCAGAAGATCAGTAGACAATCTAAAAATCTTTTTAAAACATCTAATTCACTAATCTCCTGGTTATATAATTTCTGCCGTAAAATTTTAGACACAACATTTCTTTATTAAAAATTGAAAAGCAAAATTATTAGTTTGGCCATTAAAGAATCGCCAATATGAGAATTTGTTTGATCATAATTAAGTTTCTGAACTGTAACAGTACAAGCGTATGTACGTCAATTTAATATATCTACAGATATTTACAGATATACTATATTTTTGATAAATAATGTGGAGTGCTAACAAATTCCATACAAAATAATTAAGGATCTCTGGATATTTCCTAGTGATGATGTAAAGATTAGTGGCAACTTTTTAGTATAGTTTTTACTGCAGATATTTACAGAAACACGCAAGGCTATGAATTCGCAGCGGATTATTTATTGTTGGATATAAATAATTTTATTCATTGAGGAAGATTAGTATTTTAGTGCTGATGGATATCAACTTGACAAGTGGAACCGCCCACAAAACAAACCATTGCAGACTTACAGACAAACTGTAATAATAATACATAATTATGTATTAACAAATTGAGAAAATGTATTTGCCCTGCGTGTGTAACATCATTTTTTCTTGTTCTTTCTATAATATATATAGCCCCAATTTGAAATATTATTCATATCGAAATTAATTATCGCACGGAAAGGTTGAAAAAGAAATCAGCTGGAAATTTGTTGGAAATGTTGAGTAATAGTATAACAATAATAATTTTAGCAAATTTCCTATTTGCAATAGCAAATGGACAGCCAAAATGTCCAGTTCAGGACAGTTGTACCCATCCAAAAGTGGCTGGACATGTAGATTTAGTTTGGGTAAGAGTTATTCGTGTTTTCAATTTATTTACACTTTCCTAACATTTTTATAATAAAAACATAATTTAGTTTAGAGATTCAGCTCCCCCTGACGGCTGGCACATGGAATTGGGAAACAAAGTTGCAAGACTTCATATTGCTGAGCTAATTCAAGGAAAACTTTTAACATACGATGACGACTATGAAAATATGTGCGGGAGAATTAAATTAGTGCACGCTGATGAGGCCACTGAGGGAATTGATGGAAATTATTACGGATTTGACGGGAATAAAACAGATATTAAATGTCACCATTCCGAGACGGAAAAAGGAGTTCTGGAATGTGACTACAGTAGCTCGGGACTCTCCAAATACGGTGAATATATTCTTTTAAATACTTTAAGCAATATTCCTTTTCCTACGTACTGGATAAATAAACGCATAGATAACTAATTGATAATTATATTATTTTTGAGCAGATGAGACCAAGGTGGCGAACTACATAACGTATGCTGACAACAAAAACGTTATGATTGTTGTCAAATGTTTCCCCAACGGAGAAGCAGGTTGGGTCTCTGTTTCTAAGTCGACTTCCCTAACTGCGGAAGAGAGGAGTATGGTGTTAAACCACGTCAAAGCAATTGGTTTAAGTGTCGAAGATGTCGTCCCACTGTACAATGAGAAGTGCAAATCTGTTGAAAGCTAAATTGTATAATCTGTACCTAATTATTAAAGTCCCCTTCAATGTGTTGCATATTTGAAATATCTTTGTGGAATTCTATTAATGTCAAAAAGTGAATTTTAATAAATTTAACACATTAATTTTATATTACGTTCTGGGAGTACATGCATCATTTTAATATTTTAAAATGCTGAATAAATTTTAAATCAAAGTCTAGTGAGGTTTGCGTTTTATAAACGTTTAGCGAAAATACTTATTGGGATATTAAATCTGATATTGTCACTTTAATTTGTTAAGAATAATGCCGAATACCTAGCTTTACATGCAGTATTGAACATCTTAATTTCAGTACAAGTCATGAGAAGGTGGGGACCTGTGTCCAAAATTATTATGTCCCATATTATCTCAAAATATATGAGCAAGGACAAAAATTTGGTATCTTGGAACAACGCAATAAATAAATTAAAATATTTCCTAATTAATAATGCTATATAATTAGGGGCATACTAAATAGTGTATACTAGGGGAAGACAAACAACGTCGTGAATAAATACGAAGCTACTATACAGGCATTATCTAATATTATAAATTTATGTATATTTGTTAGGTACCTACATATGCGTATATTTAATACATAGTAAATATGTAATTGTAAGTACAATCGCGCCTACATTACAACATAACATTACACAACAGCAGTACAATTAAGATTGTCATCTAGCCGTGTTGTTATTTTAAGTTTTTGTAAAACTGAGTTTTTTGAAGTTGTTTATGATTTAGAAATGCAAAAAATACAATCCCACCTTTACAGATATTGTAAAATGAAAAATGCATGTTTTTTTTATTAAAGCAGTAACATCATTAGGCAAAATAGAAAATAGTTTACAGCGCTTGAAAGAATGTCCATTAAAGTGTACATATTTAATTAAAAACAGTGTCAGTATAGCATCGTATGAGGAATTGTCTACTTCACGTAGGTATATAGCAATCTGATTCCTTGTAAAATGAAACTTACATAAAATGACAAATGTTTAGGATGCCTATTACGATAACTTTAACGTTTGGGATGTGTGAAGATTTAATCACATTTTTTTGCAAACTTTTGCTTTGTATATATATACGAAATGATCCAAAATACTTGTCATTATTAAGTCTGAATTAACATACCTAATTGAATCACACTATTACGGAGAATTAAGGAGAAACTGAAATGGTCAGAAAAGCAGAAGTTTTAATTTTTGTGTGCTTTCTTATTGCACAAACGAAGTCACAGCCGAAGTGTCCTACCCAGAATACTTGCACTCATCCCAAAGTTGCCGAGCACGTCGACCTTAAATGGGTTACTAATTATTAATTATATTATAATATCTCCTACACAATTAAGGCGAAATTAAATTATTTTTATTATCAATATCAATAACTTAATTACCATTCATTTATACCGTACCATTTTAATTATTTTTAATTTTATAAAATGCATTTTATAATACTTTAATTAATTAATTATAAACTATTACCATTAACATGTTCATATAATTTACCGATTTAGTATAAAGATGCAGCTCCTCCTGATGGCTGGCACATGGAAATTGGCAACAAAGTGGCCAGGCTGCACATAGCGGAGCTCATCCAGGGGAAAACTTTGACATACGATGACGACTATTCAAAAATGTGCGGCAGAATTCGATTAGATCATGCTGACGAGGCTACTGAAGGAATTGACGGACATTATTATGGATTCGAGGACCAAAAAGTAGATATCAAATGTCACCATTCCGAAACTGAGAAAGGAGTTTTTGAATGTGATTACAGCAACTCAGGGCTATCCAAATACGGTAATTCGATAGATGTGTATTTGTGGCGCTAATGTTGAATGTCAATTTTAGTAAATAATAAGTATGTTCATTTTAAAACGCTTTAGAGATTTCACTTGAAGGTACAATATCGAATCATTTGTTTTTTGAAAGTTGACAATAAATTTTGAAGCTTAATTTTATTTTAGTACATAAAAGATAAAGTAAAATAATATGTATTGTATTTTTAAATTGAACAGACGAGAACAGGGTGGCCAATTACGTGACATATAGTGATAACGAGAACGTCTTTGTTGTTGTCAAGTGCTTTCCTAATGGAGAATCTGGTTGGGTGTCTGCCTCCAAAACTAAATCTCTAACTAAGGAAGAAAGGAACCAAGTCTTGAATCATGTGAAGGCTATTGGCCTTGATATCAACGATGTTGTCCCCCTCTACGACGAAAAATGCAAATAGTCAATTAATTTCAAATTTCAGATGATATTACATAATATATATATATTAAATGTATATAGAGATACCTACCTAATATTTTATATAATTATCATCCTTTCATTCATGCACTAACGCTAGTTATACTATTCTTTTCAAAAATTATACTATTTCTATGATAATAATATTAAATAATAATCAATTGTCTAAATACACAATTTCCTTTAATAATTAATTATTAAATTTGTTAACACAGCACATTTTGATACCATCATTGAACAGTATGCTAAATTGCTACACATCACATCACAAATAATTTACAAAATAAATGCAATATAAAAATAAAATGGCGTGGAAAATAACATTGTCATTGGAATACATTCAAATTCATACGCTCCCCTCACCTGATATCTTTTTATTTAACAGATATTGATCATTTTATTTATTATTCTGCAATTAAGTCATACATGGCTGATATTAATAACATTCGCGCAAACATATCTTCGGCAACCGTAAATTATATTTAACTAACTAGTAATTAGTACTTAAATTGTAGGTACAACGTAGTATTTATTAAGTTACCTAGTCAATGTTCTTTTAAGTTAATTGGAAACTGAAAAGAAGCAGGTAAACCTATATAAAGATAAACAAAGAACAAACTGCTATTATAAATACATTCCTTCTAATTCTGAGCCCACTATAAAGGAAATAGCTACTTGTTATTCTGCTCAAGCAGACAAAGATAAATATCACTGTGGTTATCTGCAAAAGAAACACAAAAAACTACATAACTAACATACATAATAAAAAGTGTAAGATAAAACCTGCAAAGAGTCTACAAATTGTTATAACTCCAGTTAGTTATCATTTTTGTAATTAGTTAACGTATCGCAGATAATGTTTCTTCAGTTTCTAACTTTTATATACATTCTTCAGTGAGAGTTATGAAATCTAAAGCATTATGAACTTACGTGTGTTAATAAAAGTTTACATAGCTAGGTATGCTAGTAAGGGTGCAAAGGCTTAAAATTTACAATGTAGTGGACGTATCCACCCATGCTATTTGCCAGGCTTTAGATTTCATAAGTCACTGTATGCATCCATATTTGCTATGGTTTATTATATTAATACTTGAGTGTTACAATTGTCACAATCTCACGGGGAGACTTCAGACTACTGTACAGTGAAGAATACAGAATAATTATCACTTATCAGTTTTTAAGTGTCCCGACCTAAGTAATACTATGTACCTCTTTTTATAAAAAAGCTAACATTATTTTTGAGAAAAAATGAAAAAGGTTCAGCTATTCAGAACCCCATATTTGGTATAAGCCTTATAAAAATGCATGGATTTTGGTGAGATAGCTTTTGGGTAGATAGATATAACTATTTTAAGATATAATGTAAAGTTAACGAATACATGTATAATAAAACATTGCAAAACTGTGTGTAAAAAAGTAGCGAAAGCGAATTTGAGACACCTTTGTGTCTTTGGGGGAA
>JAQFYC010006609.1:0-11890 GCA_034694165.1 Tomocerus mixtus
TATCTCTTGTCTCATTGAAAATTAGCATTCCGGAAGATGAGCGCTATTCTGTACAAGTCACAAACCTGTTACACCGAATTGTAGACTCTGAATTGTTTCCCGTATTTGGTTACAATGACACAATCTCAAAAAATGTCTTTCATTTACACTTCATTGACAAACTGGAAGCAATGTCAATCAACAACTATTATGTAACTATTAGAAAAAACTTGCCGAAAGAAACTCACAGGTAATGACGTTAACTATTCGTGGATAATTATAAATATTATTAAATAATTTAGAAAGAAAGAAATTGAAACTATTTCTAAAAGCCATAGCTACATTATTTCCAGAACTGCTGGACAAAATCTAGAATAAACCATTGCAAAACGGACGTAACTAAAGATAAATAAGTGGGTGTGCTGAATCTAGAGTCCTCAAAGTACCAGTTTTAGCAAAGACAGTAGTTAAAATGGCTATTAGAGCAAATAGTATTGGATTTTTAAGAAATCTCACATTGCCCCTGGTTTGGGGTATATTGGGATTCACAATTGTATTTCAGGCGTTATTAGCTTTCTAATAAATCAGCTTCTTTCCCCATTTGCGTTGCTACTGAAAATATTGTGGGCGTGGCCTTATTTCTGTGGAGATGTGGCTAATTTTGTCCATTAATGAACTGGACCCTTGTCCTTAGCTATTTAGGCTGTGTTACAAATCTCACCTGAATGAATTAGTCAATGAATGTCCATGGACAGACAGACGGACAAAGAATTCGTATAAAGTGGATCAACAGTTCTGGAAATATATGCTATTTATAGGCGCCAAATTATATTAAATTATTTTTGAAAAATAAAATTCACGTTTTCCAATTTTAGCGAACCTTCTGCTTCGCCCCCTCAAGTATTTTTAATCAGAGATGGAAATAATTCAGAAGTGAATCAACACTTAAAACACAACAGATTCCAAGTTGAATTTGTGAAGTTGCCAGTTGATATATCAAACGAACACTTCACGATCCTCTTTAATTCTAATGGATTCATCAAAACGGTTGTACTAAATGATACAACTTTTAAATTGAAAGTTCAAATGTTCACGTAAGTATAAATAATTTGCAAATAATTTTAGTAATAATTATAATTATGCTAGTGAAATTCAAAGTCAAAGTAAACCGTGCTAATATGTAAATCATTTGATTTCTTTGAAATTGAAATTTGCAAAATTTGATGACTTAAAATGAAAAACTAGTTAAAATTCACTCTCAATTTTAGTTACGGAACACAACGACAAGATGATGGTTCAATATCAGGTCTTTATGTATTCTCACCTGACGGACCAGCAACACATTTACAGCTCCCCAAACTGCGGAACATAAAAATTGTAAAGGGCAAACTGCACAGCTACGTTGAAGTTTCATTACGACTGCTAAAACACAAAATAATAATTTACAATCATGCAGGTAAAAATATTTTCAATATTTTATTATAATTAATATAATTAATTGCCCAAAATCATTTAAGTTTTGTATTTTTGATTGTGCCAGGAATGGAGAGTAATGCAATCGAAATACAAAACACGATTGATATTAACAGCAAAAGAGATTTTGAATTGGTTATGAGATTTCAGAGCAAAATAAGTTCGGGAAATATTTCTTATACGGACCTCAATGCATTTCAGGTACAATTTAATTGCATTAATATTTTAACTCACTTACTCATTCCTACAAAGTTATTTTAACGTATGTTTAAACGATAAAAGCTCTACACATTATTAACCGAAGTTTTGTATTTAATGGCAATTATTTGTTGATTTATAGATGATTGAAAGGAAGAGATTTGAATCGCTGCCGTTGCAAGGTCATTATTATCCAATGCCATCTGCTTGTTATATAGAAGATACAAAATTTCGCATGACCGTGTTGGGAGGGCAGCCAGTTGGGACTGCCAGTTTATATTCTGGGTACATTGATGTAAGAAATTGTCCAGAGTTCGAATATATATGTATTACATATTAATAATAAATTAATCCTACATTAATCTACATTCCTAATTAATTACTTCTTTAGTGCACCCCGACAAAAGATTTAATTCCAACTTTGTAAAGTACTGAAGTACTTAAAATCAAAAGTTTTGGAATTTGGAATGGCTAATTACTTTTTCTTTATTTTAAGGTTGTGATGGATCGAAAGCTGAGTGATGACGACGGATTAGGTGTTGGGCAAGGCTCTGGCATAGCAATAAAAAATACAAACACCTTTAAGTTACTGATTGAGGGTCTCAATTGCGAGGTAAGATATACAAACCATATTATTAAGGTAAAATACATAAATAAGACATATTTTCCTGATCCGTCGGGTCAGCGTCAGCGATAACTCAGTCCAATGAGGATCAGTTGGGAGTCAGGAGAATGCTAAATGATTGTCAGCTACCCAGGAGGGGCAGCTGGCTTCCAAATTTTTATGTTTGTAACTCAAACTGGTCAAAGTATTATCTTTTCAAAAAATCTGAAATATTTTGTTGGAAAACTTGTTAATTCTTTATGACTGAAGGAAATCTGATTTCAAAAATTGTAGGGCATTTTATCCTTTCAGTCAAAGATTTTCTGTTTTTTGGTGTCGAGTCTGTCGAATTTAGAATTGATTTTCTCAAGTTCATTAAATTTAACGTTCAGCTTTCTTTAAATTTTGCCCTGCTGTGGCCTAACCTTAATGCTTGAATCTACCACTTCAAATTACTTTTTTATTTATTAGGTTGATTAATCTTGAACTAATGATATTATAGGATCCTGAAATGAAAGATAAAGCTCCAATGTTATCCCTAAGTGGTCATATCCTTAGGAATCTTCTACTTCACCCACTACAAACATATTATACTACTCTTCCTAAAGGACCAGATTTGTTTAAAGAACCAGAAGATCCATTTCCTCTCGAAATTTCTGATTACCAATCAACCACAAAAATTGCATGTGACGTGGAAATACTGGATGCAATTCCTTTATCCGATTTGAAAGACTCATTAGATGACCACAACTACGTCCCTGTAGGCGAAGCGGCTCTTCTACTTCATCGTTTTGGCTTCGACGGCCGATTCAAAACCAGTTCCAGTTTCCTGAAGTGCAGCTCAAGTAAAAGTTCTTTTGGGCAGGTTAGTCCTTCCATAGTTGTTCTTTGTGTAATATTCCATTGTAAAATGCCACTCACAGTACTAACTAATTGTACAGTTAGTACACACAGTTATTGCGTCGTCCTGCTATAAATTAAAGTTTATAATTTTGAAAGTCTAAACGCTGTTTTTATTATATTCCAGGTGACTCTTGGGGAGATTTTTAATAGTTTGATTGAAAGAGATGTGATTCAAAAAAGTCTTTCGTTTGTCCACACATTGAGAAATATACAGGCAGGTAACAAATTACTTTTAGATCCAATGGAAATTTACGCATTTCAAATTCGTTTTAAGAGCACTACTGGAAAAACAGAAAATATTATCATTAAATAAAATATTTTTTAAGATTATTATCATAAGTTATATTATTCATATTATTCATACTTACCTGTATATTATTTTATTCTGTGGACATTTATATTCAAAGGCTAAATATGTTAATGCATATGAAATATGATGACAACTTAGAGTTTGTTAATTAACATTGTTATTTACTGTTAATCCACGTAATTATCTGTATTATTATATAGTTATGTGTCTTGAGTGAGTACTAATAATAAAAGTAGAAATTTTTCAGCAAAAAGTTCATATATTTTTCAAATTTCATCTAATTATTCAAAATATACAGTAAATTGTCTTAGTTTTCAATTTTTCTTCCAGTAATTGATTCTATGAAATCAAAGAATGCTGTTACTCTTGAAAATGCAAAAGGCTCGCCTTCCTCACAAGAAGCTCCTGTGAAGGAGGTGACTCCATATTGAATTACATATTCAGGTGTAGAGCCTGCCTGGGGAATTAAAGCGAAAAGTGGCCCACCGCTGTCGCCCTGTAGATTAACATAGTTAAAAATTAATTATGTTTACTGGGTCTCAAAAAATATATAAGGCAGACAAATTCTTGAAAAGTGAAATAAATAAAAGAATAAAAAATCTATTTATTTCTGGAGAAGTAGAACATCCAGAAAAAATAGAACTTGACTTACCCTGCATCCAGCATTTGTTGGGGTTGCGTCCATACAGATAATATTTCCACTAATGTAATGTTCAAAGGTAGCCCGGCATTCTCTGTTGGACATTACAGTTTGTGGGTTTGTGTGCTGGAGAACCGGACTAATTCCTGGATTATCTATAAATAAAGCCAAGCTAATAAAGAACTAAAGATAACAGTAACTTTTTTAAATGTAAACCATGAAGATTTTCTATAATTCGTTCTGTGTAGCAAAATTCCTTTACTTAATGACCCAATTTTATCAAAAGTTTCTATAACTAGGTTTCCAATTTTATTTACCTGATGTTTGTCCCCATCCAGAAAGACGAACAGATTCCCCGACATTAAAATTTCGCAATTGCTTGCGAGTTGGTAAGCAAATTGGACGAATTTTATCTATTTATCACAAAAGATTTTAAATCTTCAATATTTTTCGATTTTTGAAAACAAATTGCGGAAAGCTAATTAATTTTTGAATATTTCAAACCAGTAAAAGTGATTGGTTGAGGAAGTCGAAGAATAGCAATATCATGGGTGATGATGTCCTCATTGAAAAGGTATTCAGGGTGGTTGAAAATGTTTTCTGATGTTATTCTAACGATCCTTCGGGAAGGTTCGTTCCGTTCAGTCAAATTGTGGGCTCCAAGAACAGCTGTAATTCTCCGGGACCTTTTCCATAAATAAATATTTTACAATTAGTTATGTTCTAGGAAAATTAAGATATCCCTAGTTCAGAGTCCAAATTACCGATAAGTACAATGTGCCGCTGTTAGGATGTGTCTGTTGTCAATTATGGTTCCCCCGCAAAAAGCTTGCCCGTCAATCAAAAGGGCCACCTAAATGGCATAACATAATTATACATACGTAACATTATACTTTAAATTAATAATAAACCATTGCAAAACGGATGTAACCAAAAATAACGTTACAAAAGTACCAGTTTCCTTGATGACAATAAATTAATAGACAAGATGACAGATTAGTGAAATCTCAATTGTCCCAGGTTTGAGGTAAATTGAGATTCATATTTCAAATACTGACGTCATCAGTTTTCCAGAAGGTCAATACATTATTTTCATAATTTAATAAAAATAGTCCTTGTGCTTACCATCCATGGATATTGATGTGGCATTGTCGGATTACTTCCAAGCACACGAGTAGGCTCTGTTGTGTTACCAATTCCATCTAATATATCGCGTAAACTGGGTTGAGAACCACCATTGTCGTCAGATTTGCCCATCTGGCCACAAACTCCTAAATGTTAGAAACATAAAATAACACAAACTCAAAATATATTTAATTATTAAACATTTTTGCTACATTGTTAAATGCAATATGGTCAAAAATGTATTTTTGGAATTTGCATATGGGCATGGGTAATTGTTCAAAAATTTTACTTGCCATCGTACGGCGATGGATAGTCTTCGGAAAGGTCTTCTGGTTCAACCTAAAAAATTCAATGTAATTAGTAATTACCAAAAATATCCATTGTACTTAAATTAGAGCTAACGATAGTAAAATAGATTTAAATATAATAAGTATTATAGTTCTTCGATGCATTTACTATTAATATTTATTTTGAGTAGATAACTTACGTTATATACGAGATTAATTCCTCTGCTGGTTTCTTCCTCGTCTGATCTGAAGCGAACTACGAATTTGTTTTTGTCAGAATCCACTTCCATTGGTGTGTGATCATTCAAATCTCCTACCATCCTATTTAAACTCATAATTATTTAGGAAAATTTGTCACAGTCAGATTTTTTGACTCCAAAGAATATATCTCGGATTAGTCTCGAATATAAGTAGTAAAATTAATCAGTTAATTATTAAAAGTAGGTAAAAGTCTTCGGAAATTAAATTTTCTAGTCTAAAAACTGCAATTTGCCTCTAAAATTAAAAATAACTACATTTGTTAATTAATAAGTTACTAGATTACCTACCTGTCGTATCTGTTAAATGTGCCATCTCTTGACAAGTAAATAGGATCTCCTCTGGTATTATTACCTTCGCTTTGTGTCACAAAATCAAAAATTACTCCCCGAATTACCGTCCCTGGCTCGCTCTGGGAAAGAAATTAGTTTCGTAAGAAAAACTCATAATAAGAATAAAAATAGTGTTGTAATACATTTCCTATCTCTGAAAAAACTTGAGAATGAAAACTTTTCATAATTAGCATTAAATTTTTAAAAATTACTTCAACTGTCCAAATGCAATCAATGGCTTCTGGGTAATCTCTAAAAATAAAAAGATTTAAAGATATTACTATAAATATTACAATTACAAATTAATGCAGATTATTCAATAATTTATTCAATATTCAATTTACTTTGGATAATTCGGTGTAGTGATATTTCCATAATCTCCAAGCGCTAATCCGGTAGTTGTAAACGAGCAATCTAAAATGAAAATGTATTGCCAAATAAAAGTAATAATTGATAATGGAGTAATAAGTTTATACATATCCTGCATATCAAGAATAAATGCTAACCTGGGGAAGGTTTGAAAATTCCGTTGTGTTTCTGATCGTGATGAACATGACCTTTAGCTTGTGTCAACTTAACCTTTTGAACTTTTACTGTTGGGAAACTGGATCGTGTTTGCAGAAATTCTTCTGGAATATTGTCCTACAACAAAACTGTTGGTATAAGATTTTCATTATTCATGGACACTATCACTGGAAATCTGGAAATTATTTTCCTATGTTTTCTTATTGTCAAAACCCCTTCTATTCTAAAGAAACTATACACAGGCCCATGGTAGGCTAAAATATTAGAAATTAGTAGAGTTTAAAAAGTAAAATTCCCTATAAGCATCCCTCAAGCTCAAAATTTCGCGAAAAATTTCATGATAATTTAATAATGGTTAATAATGAGCAGTTCTAATTATTTCTTGAATTACCAACTTACAATTTCCGCGGTGCAGAAAGCGAAAGCCAAAATTGATAAACAAAATGCAAACTTCATGATGCCGTTTAATTTTGGCACAAACTAGGTCCTTAGTGCATCTTAGGAGAGACTGACTAGAATTATTATTCAATGTCATAAGAAATTGAAGAGTACATTAATATTAGCATTCTATTGTCATCGGCCATACACCTGTAATTGTTGTTCAAATTACAATGACCTTGTATACTATTTTCTGTAGTGGCAGTGGTCATTATTACACAAAGGATTACTTTTCTGCAAAAACTAAAGAGACGAAATTGTATTCGTAGGTATTTTTTATTAAGTGGCTGACATTTCACTCTGTAAGGATATCAAGTCTGTCTTCGTCTGATAGGCACTACATCTTATAACAGAGTCGGCCATAACAAAACTTGTATTTCGATTAAACTATTTAAGCCACTTTCTTGCAATGGTTTATTGCACTGGGACTTGTTAAAGATTGGTATGCATACTATTATTATTTCTGTAACTAAAATACTCAAGTGCAGATTATCTCGCTAACTACGGATAGTCTTATTTTAATGGTGTCTGTTACAAACATTAATGGCAGACGCCTTCTACAAACCATTGTAATGCTGATTCTATTATTATCCATTGAATAAAATTGCCCATTTAGTATGGCTTGCTTTTTATTTACCTAGAGGACAGATATAATAGCAGAAACACAAAGAGTGCGAAAAAGTGCGGAAAAATGGGGATATATTAAATACATATTGCAATTTCTAATTTATATTCTAATGGCTATTATATTACCTGTATACTAATTTGGTTAATAATTAATATTTTTTGCACATTCGCTCATTTATACAAAATTCTCATTTTTACGATTTTTATATTGTTCATTATCCAGTAGAATAAAATATTCAGTTACAGGTTGAGATCTAAAAATAATTGCCCATTGCATATGGAACACAATATAATTGCAGAAAATTAAATAAATGAGTCTAGCACCTTTAAAATACAATCAATTACATTGGACTTTAGTTCATTGTAAATGTTTTCGTGAATATGTTTTGTTATGAGTATTATTTTGGATAGTAGCTCAATTATTGTATTTTTATGTATATTTAGATGGAGATAAGTATTTAAATATCCTATAAAGTTATACATAGTATTATACATTAATTAAGACTAATTGTTGAAGAAGACAAACAAAATCAGAAGTGAAACAAATATGACGGACTTCATTTTCAACCACCCCACAGAGGAAACGGAAAATATTTTTGTTTCTGTATTGCCAACGTAAAGTATTAATAAATTGTACTTTTACAACAAAATTTATTAAAGGGTGCCAACGCAAACTCCCTCAAAAAATGACAAAAATTGCGTTGTCAGCTAAAATGTCGATAACGGGAGACAAGAAATAAAAATTACACAAACACCAACCAAAATTCTTAAAACATGTTCAAAAGTATATTTTTCATAATACAATAGCGTCCAGTTCAAATTCACATAATTAGAACATTAGAAGTCACTTCATAATAGTTCATCATGCAAGTTTAAGTAATAGTACCCATATTTTTAATAATAGAAGACATTCGGTAAGAGAAATAATGAGGTGAGAATAAAAATGATGAGATCTATTAGTAATCCAAATCCGACTGGAGAAAATGCAGAATTCTTTTCCAGCGCAGGGCAATTTGGCAACTTGAAGTTTACTATGGACATTTCACTTGTGTTATTCAAATCAATCGATAATTTTTCACTTTTGCATCTGCAATAAAACAAAAATAGTTGAGAAAACCCTATCGCTTGTTTATATTAGGCATCTGAATGTTAGTAAAATTATTTTTAATGTGAATAAAATAATAAAACTTAAACACTCTTCACACACTTACGCTGCCTTATTTTTCCACCACTTTTAATAAAAAATGAAATTAGGTATACATTTACAACATTTTAGACATTTTTATTCCAAGTTGTGGAATTTTTCGCGTGCGTTTAAACACTAGTATATTTTTTATGTTGTTAAATGCTCACCCTTCGAACTCCGCATGCACAGTATATTTCGTAACTTCATTAGCACTCTTGAGCATTCTCCAGTATTCCCCTCGACTGGTCGTTAGCATTTGTTTGTCGTTTCCTTCAACAATTATACTGGCAGCATGGACGGGGTTCCCCTGGTCATCTGTGACAATCCCTTTGAATCCCCACGAGAGAACAGTTTCCGTGAATGTGTACAAACTTTGTTTGTTACTATCCCATTCGTCCTGAAGCTGATTGGCGGGCGGGTATTTACAACAGGAAAGCTCAATGGTCAGCTCAATGCAATTTGTCCAGATATAATTGAAATCTTGCATGCCCCCTTAAAAATACAATAGAACACAAGAATTAATGTAATTTTCATTACTTTAGCAAAAATAAACAGCTGATCCCCTGATAATTTGATACCTCGTACGCTAAACCAATGGGCTCCATTTGTTATCCCTTTGGGAAAATCAGTTTCGGCAATACAATCCTTTTCAATACCATCGCCATTATCTTGCAAATTTTTAAGACTTTCGAAATTGCGCATCGTGTTGTGATTGGAAGAATATGCGTTGGCCAGCTGTTGGAACAAAGTATCATCAGGGGCCAAGGAATAAACATCATGCCCATTGTAAGACGACAGCTCACTATGAATAATAAGAATCTTTAACAATTTTGTTTAAAAATAATTAGATTTTCAGAAGTCGTAATTTTATAAAAAAAATAATTAACAACAGGACAAGAATTAAATTCAAATATTTTCTTACTTAATTTCTTTGGGGACGGCATCGTAGCCGTAACTCGCGACCACATTGCCACCGTGCAAATTCGTCGACAGAACAAACGGGTTCGTCAGAATCCATTTCATTATTTGTGCCGTTTCCGTTTGCCGATCATCAGAGAAAGTATCAAAATATTCATCCTTGTCAATATAAAAGGGATCAGGGAAGTTACGGTTGAGGTCAACATCCCTACCATTTCTTCGTCCTCGACCTCCCTTTTCAAAAAGCGCGAGATCCTACACATTTTAAATGAAAACCTTATTTAAAAAATTGTATTACATATTTACAAATCTTACAAGACTATTTTTCATATTTTAAAAATTACACATATTTAGACCTCTGGTGTATCTCCACAATCTTCGCTACTGGCAATTTCAAATCCATCAGGGTTTAGCGAAGGTACCAAATGCAATTCAACCGAACGCAAAATATTAACAGCTCGAATTCTGTAAAAGTTCAGAAAAATTATTCAACGAAACAAAAATTAACATTCGGAATTACAATTGAAAAAAATACTGTTATTTTACTATTAAAATAGAGAACTGCAAACCTGAAGTCAGCATCCCTTGCACGGAGTCCTTTATCCTTTTTATATTCCTTTAGAAGGTTGATAGCGAACATTAGGACAAGAGATCGACCCAGGGCCTCGTTTCCGTGAATATTGGCCACTACAAAAACAAATCAATAATCATTAATTAACGTTTTAATTATCAAAAGCAAAGTAAAGTTAATTTGCACTATTTGCAAGATTGCTGATAAAAGGAATTGATAATATCACAAATTGTAAATGCGCAAGCGCACAGAATGCATTGTCTCTAAGCTCATTTTACAAATAACTATTAAATAAATCAACTATTTTATTTTTAACAAAAATATCTTGAGAGATGATTGACCGAAAATAAAAGATAACGTACCATGTTTGACCATCGGTTTCGTTAAGGGCCGTTCCCTGTCAACATCGATTGTCATCTTGATTACCCAAAGCTCCCTTCCTTGATCGGACTTCCCTATCGAATAGATTTTAACGACATCTGGAAAATCTTTCTCCATTTCCTTTAGCATAACAGTGGTCGCATTGTACTTCGGGTATGTTGTGGAAACTAAATTCCACCATTTTTGTAAGTTTTCGTCTAAATTATCCAAAGGAGGCACACTTCTTGCCAGCTGTCCGTGTCCTTGGCCACCGGGTCCTTTGTCTTTCTGGGAGACACTTGACACCTTTTCGATAAGCGATATAGCCACACATAACCCAACCAGCCACGCCATCTTCAGTTTCCTCATTATGTGCAGAATTAATTATAAAGTGCAAGTTTGCCAAATATTATTAAAAAATTATATCTTCTTCGGTTACACAAATCAGGGATGGAGAACTGTGAAAAATGAGGTCTTTTATTTGTTCTAAATGTAACAACCTGAAGAATTTTTAGATAACTTGACACGCTAGTTGGGACATAAGTTAAAACTGTTTTATTTTGTGGGCAATTATTTTTTCTATACAAAAGCACCGTTTTTGCATCCATTTTGTTGAATTTGTCGATGAGTAATACGAGATAATGTCACAGTGGTGGTACTACAATGGTCATAGCAACCATATAGTTTTATTATTATCTTGTAGAGCGATCTTCCCTTTTGCCTTTCATGTATTTCATACATAAATACGTAACCTATTAATTATTCTAAAAAGCGTTTTCGTAAATTATATTTTTCTTCCACATACTATAAAACATTATTTCTTATGTTCCCTTTTCAGTTGCTTTGAACACGTATCTGCAAAAATACACTCCAAATAGTATTCGGTCGGTCCATAATAGAGAAATTCTTGTTTACCGAAACCCTTTTGAATAAATGCATTGGTTTTATTGAACGAAAGTCCCCGCCAGCACCAAACTTAAAAAACGTTACGAATTGATCGAATTGTAAGTCTTTGTGTTGCAATGGTGCACACGATTGAATGTAAGAGTCTCGGAGGTGCAATGGTGCACACGATTGAATGTTAGAGTCTCGGAGGTGCAATGGTGCACACGATTGAATGTAAGAGTCTCGGAGGTGCAATGGTGCACACGATTGA
>JAQFYC010006610.1:0-11889 GCA_034694165.1 Tomocerus mixtus
ATTCCAGGCATAGGAGGTGGAGGGGGCCCACCCATTCCAGGCATAGGAGGTGGAGGGGGCCCACACATTCCAGGCATAGGTGGAGGTGGCGGTGCCGACATAGCACCTGGCATAGGAGGCGGGGGAGGTGGAAGACTATTATTGTCATTACCTGGAAATGGAGGAGGAGGAGGAGCACCAAGAAAATTAGGCATAGGAGGAGGTGGTGGAGCTGTAAAGCTTGAACAAGGCATAGGAGGTGGAGGAGGTGGTGCAACCGATTCTGACGAATTACGAACCGTTGGTAGTGAATCATCTGAAGGTGACCCAAAATCTTGACTTATCTTAGCATTTAGACTCTACAAAATATATTTTCATATAGTAATACGTGTTTATTAAGGTTATACTTTAATGAAATTGAAAAATTAAAAAGTACACTATTATTTTAGCTACCTGAATTTCATTTAAAGTACGAAGTTTTTCGTTCTCTTGTTCCAGCTCCTGAATCTTCTTTGCATACTTTTCCAAAAGTTCAGCGGTCTCTCCCCGAACAGAAAATACTTGCACCTCATGTTCGTTTTCCTTTTTGTTGAGAATTTCTTTGTGTTCTCGTTTTAGTCCCATTACCACTTGCTGAAATTCTGTTGTACAAGGTCAATAAATGTCATGAATTATCCATCAACCAAAAAATCAAAGACACTAGGTCTAGGTAAGGAAAAGTTACACATAGCATGAGAAAGTTAAGAATGATAAAAACATGATTACATTGTTAATCTTGTAAGAAAAAAAATCAGGATTACGTTTAAATAAAAATACAGTAAATAGAATAGTAAACACGAAGTTTATTTAGTAATGAATATGTATTAGATTCTTGTTAAACAATGAAAGAGACAGTGAAAGTAAGTGACGGTTTTTAGTTATAAAGATATATTAACAAGCGTTAGTAATTAACACGCACGGACCTGCACCTGGAGTCTCATTAGGCTGGTCAGCCTTTGTGAGGTCGATCTCACTCTCGAAGTGAATCACAGTTTTAGGTACTGTTCCCGGTTCGGGTAAATGTTCAGGAGACAATGTTCGACTACCACATTCCGAATTTTGAGCACCACCAACACCATTTCCTTCTCCTTTTGTACACAGCAATTAAAATTTCCAAAAAAGTCACCAAAAATGTTATTTGTACAAAAACATCAATTCCCCAAGCACTCTTTTGAATAATATAAATCTGGTTACTATTTTCTATATAATATTTATCTTCCATGTAAGCAAAATATTATTAATTTTCCCATGATTTCGAGATAACAAAAGCGTTAATTTGTTTAGATTTTGCACTACAGCAGTCAATCAATATCGTTCAAAGGTATATGTAATTTAAACATGTAAAGAGCACCTACAATCATCGTCAAGCTATCCTGAAAGCTATCTGCAGTTTAAGCATTATTTTTCTTTATCATGTTAAGGAAAAACATGCAGGCTAAATATTTATATTAATAGTACTTGTACAATGTACACGTAAACAGTTAGCTGTAAACAAACAATTTATTTATAAATGACTTACCAGCTTCTGTATATTTGGCTCCATTGCGAACGGGTGTAGCACTATCTTGAGTCGGTGGCCATGAAACTGGTGGTAATTTACCAGGTACTTGACAAGATATAGCAGGAGATTCAGAATGAGACCAGTAGTACATTAAATCGGGCTAGAGTTAAAACCAATAAACATTAATTTTAGCATCTACAAGACATGAGACCTGCTTGTTTATGTAAGTACGGTTAAATAAAACAGTAATACAGGTAAATAAGCATGCATTAAGGTATTAAGGAAAAGAATAGTTGACATGTTGACTGACAGTAGTATTAATGTAAACTAAAAATTACCCGAAATATTGAGTCTAAAGGAATAGTTTCACTCTCTTCGATTTGTTTCAAGACACCGGCAGCTAAAAGTAATGTGCAGAACTGTGTCGCTAAAATTTTGAGGTCTTGAGCTGCGAGAATATCTTTCAAATAGTGACCTTCTTGAAGAGAGGATACAAACCAGTTACTGAGCATTTGACCTAAACAAAAATAGATTGTGATGAACTAACCTTCCCACCTTGTTAATACATAATATTTTGTTAGAGAAGCACACAATTGGATAATGTGAGGTACCTTCAAATTTTTCGTAGATACGAAAGTCTAACTTCTCTGGAACGAACTTTGGTTTTGAAACGGCCTTCAAGATACTGCTCTGACTCTGTTGTTCTGCCAAGGTGAGACTGGCAACTTTCCGTAGCACATTTGAGTCTGGAAGAGGAACATCGGAGACTGAGTTGTATCTTCTTGGTGGGGCAAAGCCGCCGCCTCCTGTCGATGGATCATTCTGCTCGAGTCCTAGGACATCATCAAAGTTATTATCATAACAATTAGAGCAACATTCAGGATGGGCATATCTTTGATGATTGCGAAGCCAATGGATAATCGCCAGAGAATCTTGGCACTCGGTAAGCATCGTCACCCAATCGTCACAACATTTACAATGTTGAGTAATGCAGCGACCTTCGTCACAAACGTCACACGGGCAATCAACACAAACACACTCGTTTACTCTTTCATCCTCCTCTATTTGCATTTCAACACCAACACCCTCGACTAATTTGCCCTTTTCTTCCCCCTCTTCTTTATCATCATTATTTCCTTCAACCAATATGGGATTTATAGAATTAGCGTTAGAACAGGGTTTTAAGTCTTTTGAGTCGTCCTCAGTTGAATTTGAATCCCCATCTCCACCAGACCTAACATGCTCGCAATCAATTCTACTGCATTTTTCATCCACAATATTCCCATTTGCTTGCAAAGACTCCTCATCTTGCTCTACTTCTATTTCTAAAAGCTCAAGACTCTCCTGTTCATGCTCATTTTCATGCTCCCTTCTTTCCTCCTCATTAGGTTGCACAATTTCGTCCACCAAATGTACATTTCTCCTTCTGTTAATAACTTGATGAAGCAGATTATTGCGATGAATTGCAATCAATCTGTAGACTCTTGCTCTTGCTCTTAGTGTCCAGAACCAATGAAAGAATAGTAAGATACAAAGCGGAACGAGATAGTTTGCTAAACGCTCGTGAAATCCAACTCCTTCATTATCGTGAGCAGACAAATGCTTTTCGCTGAAATTATTGCTCAGGATCCTGAAAAAATCCATTTCTCAGAAAATGCGATTTTGCCGTGTCCTATTTCTAACCTAACTTTAGCAATAGTATATATCTAAACACTAAACACGTTAGTCTTGCGTTATTAATCTCTGTTCTAATTTCATAAGCAAAATAAATACTACCTTTGACGGATTACTATATAAATACCTATAACAATTTTGAGTCGAGCATGAAGCAAGATTTCAACCAAGTAGAAGTTAATTTGTTTTTCTAGCTTTAATCTTCACAAATTGGACTACCTAAGCACAACGTACATTACGGTTTACGATGTCTGCTTAGTCTTACCAACTGCGATGCAAGCAATAGCTCTATGCTACTATAGCATTATTGATATTGATACCTAAAATATTTGCGTGTATCATGGATAGAGATCATAAACAAAAGCTATGGAAACCTTTACTAATACATTATTGCATGGCTATAAAAAACGTGAGACAATAAATAGGTGGGTCTTGTCTTGTTCTTTCTTTACGTCCCTTTAGCCAAAGATTATTCCTTTATTAGCAATTACAGTTGGAATACTAAACAGTAGGCTATCAAAGTTACGAAGAAACGAAATCATGAAACAAAGTCGGCAATGCGTTAAACGGTTCGTTAAAACACAAAACACCGCGATGCATATTATACTACAGCCTCTAGCAAACGAAAAATAGACTTACTTTCTTCGCTGTGACTATGACTGTAGCGGTATAAAACATCAATTTTAGCTCCCATGATCCACACAGTACATTTCCAAGCTTAATTCACAACAAGCTGACATGAAACTATAAAAACAGATTCAAAAAACGAAGGCAGCCTTTTTGTTCGACGAAAATTCACACAATGACACGATGCAGAAAGTGTACTTTCAGTATTCAAAGACAAAACAAAACAAGTGGCACAATCACAATGAGATGAGACGAGTAATAAATTATTTGCATGTAGATAATAGGTGAGTAATTAACATCCGTACAGATCCACACAAAATTCATGTACATAATATGTACATACTTACGCGTACGTATTGATATTCTGATAATATACAAATTCCCTGGTGAATACCAAGAAAAACTTGAGACAAATAAATGGTAGGAATAAATCCTACCTATATCGTAAATAATGAAGAGCACTTGGAATGCTAGAACAATGCAATGCGACGACACAATCTAATAAAGTCCGTAATAAACAACAGCAACTAATCGTAAATGGTAGATAAATGTGGTTACACTGTGACTATGAGTTTCCAAATGATTCTTAAATGAAACTGAACAGAAACGGAGGATTTAAAAGACATAAACTCACAAAACTATATAAAGTATGTAGACATCTGCCTTGGTTTAGCATGGCTTAGCAAATTTGGCTTGGCATGGGATTATTATTAAATTGCTCTAATCTCACTATATCTCACCATACATAAACTATAATATTATGTGCTATTATTGCCATTATACACTATTTAGTAACGTGATGCGATACGACAGACAGAATTATCATCACTCAACTCCACACTAACTCACTTGTCTACTATAAATGTAAACTTAACGTTTCTTACTTACTGCTCTTATTGCTACACTTCAACTAAACTAAAAGATTGAAATTGCTGGCCTGGCCAAACCAAAATACATTACCTGTGCACAGAACATAATTGCAAAAAACATTGTGATGCAGTTTTCCAAGCCATAAAACAAAAGTCATTCATTCATGCAGTCCCATTCCTTATGGCATGACTCATACCTTTGCATTGCTTTACTCATTGTAAACTAAATAAGCACAGGTTATACAAATACAGGTGTAAGAGCCTATGTTTCGAATGCCCAACCTGTAGTAATTTTAGGATAGCTATATAAATGCCAAATAGTGGTACATAGTAAGTAGTATCGTACAGTACTGTACCTCTCTGGTAAATACAACAGGTAAATATGCATGCATCTTTTACTACTAGAATGTGTACATATGCCTATTATGCAGGTATTTTATTACTATTCAGTAACCACTATTCATATAGGATTCTATTGTTAGTATAAATAGGTAATATTAATCCAAAAAGTAAACACAGCACAGGTAGCTACTCCTGTACTATTTATTACGTATTTTAATTTAATTCTAGCGTTTTGCGAGTCGCATTAGGAGTATAATGCTCTGATGAGGAATACAATCATCATTATAAGTATATCAAGCATCTATACCTCAACATATACTAAAATGAGCAAATGCATGACTCATAGGATACCTTTAGCTACCTAACTAATTTTACACAAAACTACTATATATACAAATGTACAGTACGGGGCACATGCACGATGTGACGGTATGTGACTATACAATAATAGTAAACATGCCAAATTCATAGGGACCAGAGGAGGGCCAACTGTTGAATTGCAAGCAAATCATTGCATTGCTACATATAATATGAAAAGTAATACTGATGAATGGGTGATGGCAAGCCTAAGACAGAGAACTTTACTAAATGAAAGGAAGCAACAATTATCTCTCATAATCTACATTTACTACAACTTCAATTTCAGTACTGCACAAAGTAAATATTCAGTGGGCTATGTGGGTTGCATAATAGAAAAGTTAAGTGATATATATTTGCTAAAGCATTACATCTACATCAGCGCAGCGAAAAACAATTGTCATAAAAACAATCATTTAAAGTAGGCAAGCAAAACTCTAGTATAGTGTATTTATATAATTACTGAGGAGATAACTAAACTTTTATGAATAGCTCATGCATGATATTAGGAAGGTAAGTTACTATTATAAGATACATACGCGTACCATAAATGATAAACTTCCTGTTTACAGTGTACAAAGCATGTACAGTACCTGACCTATGTATTATGTATGTATGTAATTTTTTCTGCTTTTTAGATATAGCACATAATGTAGATAATAACATTTTTAAGTGTGCTATGCTTAATTTTATTATGAAAATGTAATTTGATAATTGCTTTGTACTTAATTAAATTAATTTAGCATACCCTAATCAAATATAGCTTTGGTTCCTTTACACTACCTACATACTTTTAACTTCCGAACAGGAATAGCATCATAAATCTAAAATACGGCAAAATATTGAATACCGTATTGCTTACTGACTTCACAGATTTTCAGCAATATATACGCATGTACGCGACATACTACTGCGTTGACCATTGCATTTAGAATGCACGCATATTTATTTTTACCTTTTTAATTAATTAGTCAGATCATGTCAAACATTAAGTAACAAGCTTAACTGTAAGCACTTAACAACAATTTATAGCAAATCAGCCAAGAAAACTTCGCAATGAATTTTTGGCTAGTGTACTAAAGAACATGACACTTATTGGGGATAATCAAAATCGAAGGACCTAATAAAGAGTAGCAAATATCTGGTAAATTCGTAGTATATTGTCTCATTTATGTATCCAGAATCCAGGTACATCTAAGTCCTAAGTAATTAAAAATAATACTATGCATGCCTACACAAAATTGTATAGCTACGAATATATGTGGTAAGACAGTAAGCGCACAAAGATGAACAATAAATAATACTCAAAGTAAACAATTGTCTTTTGTGTGTAATTATGTTATATCTGTAGTATGAAATGCCCATGTGTACCTGTGTACGTGCCTAATTGTCTGTAGTAGCAGAATAAGTAGTGCCATTGTATTAGTAAAATAGGGTGTTTACTGCGTTGTAAGGTTGTTGCAAGGATGATAATTACTGAAAAACTACAAAGAAGGTAGACACAAACACAGAATAGGCTGGCAGAGAGAGTAGTTTAGATAGTTAGAATAGAATAGCTACTACATACATTATACAAATACAACGGCTTATGTTTTTTGGTACCTATAATTTATGCGCTTTACCTGGAATTTTTGCCAGGAATTTATTTATTACCCATGAAAAAATTCAGCCGCCATGAAAATGATATCGCGTTATAAATTATTCACTTTGCCTGGAATTAATGATGAAATGCTAACAATTTAGTAAATTTTCCCTATAAAATATTCACTTGCCTTAAGTTATTGATACCCATGAATTTTAGTTAATTGCCAGGAAATATTTGCCTAAAGTCAAACAGAAAATTAGTTTGCAGAAAATAATTGTTAGTTAAAATAACGTTCAAACGTTGTTTTATCGAATGTAGTCATTTCTTATGCAGATTGATATACCTAAATAGCACATCATATACCTAGCTGGACTCTATAGAATGGCATTTAGTATTTCAATCATAGTAACTCATACATTTTACTGTATTTTTTAACCAAATTTGGCACAAACATAGCCAATATAGTTACAAAGAGAAAACAATTGTGGACAATCGTGGACAATAATATCTAAGCTATAACATATAAAATGCACATTGTCCCAAATTAGTTATTCTGTCTTTATTTGACTGCCAAAGGTTGTGCCATTCTTTAGTGCCCAGCTAGGTATGATAATTAAATATATGATGTTTTTATCATTTACGTTGAAAAGAATGATTGATAGATAATAAATGGTAATAATTGGAATAGTACATTGCCTCCTCATTTACTGCTGACTAGTCAAAAGTAGAACTTGTTTCAAAAGACATCGCCAAAATTAAAACTTAAGGCAATAGCAACAGTCCAACATTTAATTATATTGGACTACATTCGATAAGTAAACATCAGGTGATACAGCATATCCTAATGGTGCATTCAACAGCAAAAACTCCAAGTGCACCTACCCCGAGCTAACAGTTTAATACACACTAAGAATAGCTATACAAATAAAGTTTATGGCCAGTTTAAGGTAAAGCAACGTTTGAATGTTATTTTAACTAACAATTACTTTCTGCAAACTAATTTTCTGTTTAACTTTAGGCAAATATTTCCTGGCAATTAACTAAAATTCATGGGTATCAATAACTTAAGGCAAGTGAATATTTTATAGGGAAAATTTACTAAATTGTTAGCATTTCATCATTAATTCCAGGCAAAGTGAATAATTTATAACGCGATATCATTTTCATGGCGGCTGAATTTTTTCATGGGTAATAAATAAATTCCTGGCAAAAATTCCAGGTAAAGCGCATAAATTATAGGTGCCAAAATATATAAGCCAAATACAACTACACAATACAATGCAACAGTTTCCTAATGTTAAGGAAAGGCAGTTCCTATATCTATATCAGACCCTATAGTTTTTACTTTTTACTACTAGACACTACTCGATGCGTGAACAAAATATGCCTAAGTATATAACATGCATATAAGTACGTATTTAAAATATTTTGGGCACTGAAACTACTACAATTCTGCTTACTATAGTTACTACACATTTCGATGTTATGCCCATTATGCGAGAATCAAAAGTAAAGACAATTTAATAGGATACACAGCTAGTTAACTACTATTAAAACTAAAGGAAATGGCATTCATCCTTATTACGTTTGCTAAATACTCTGACTTTATTATTATGCTTGCTAATACTATTCATTTGCCGTATTTTATAGAATGGAAAATTATGGGATTGACTAAGGATATTATATGAGATTACTCACAATTGTAATAATTCACATAAAAAATCTCCTAAGCTGACCTCCTTTTTACGGTTAGGATTTGGAAAATGAATTTTAAATGTGCATGTACATACATACCTAGATAAATAGTTCTATGTCCATATGTATATGCATCTATAATCTGTACAATACTGCACATGCTTAATACTTAAATGATCTCTTAATGAAAACGTTCCATTAAGATGAAATACAGGCTTATAAGCAAATCCCAGCATAATATAGGCAAAGCGCAGCCAAAGCAAGCACCAAAATGGTAATTCTCCAACCAACTGCACATTTTGATAAATAATTGCCGGTATTATGTAACTAAACTACTTATTAACGAGGAACTATTAGGATATGCCCAAAACCAAGACAGTTTAGGCAAAATGTTCTGGAATGCCAAAAATTCTGGTTTCAACACTTAAAATGCATGATTCTACAGTTTACTTAATGCATTTAATTTACAAATTTTAAGATTCAGAACAGGAAATCTTTCATTTTTAAATTCATTCCAAGGAAAGCTTTCTTGGTTTTAGATTTAACAATTGTTAATAGATTAATTAAATAATTGGAAATATGAAGCAACAAGCTAGATTGTTGGCTGGAGAATCACAACTTTTGTGTTTTGCTTTTGCCCTTTTGCTGGATTTTGCCTAGAAAGCGATTAGGCGGAGAATTACCATTTTACTAGTTGTTTGTTTGTAGTTTGCCCAGAATTTGGCTGGAGTTTATTACTATACCGGAAATTATATAGGTCTATAGAAGCCCTAAATCTGGTCTAACTTGGCGTATAGGACATTAACATTCCAACAAACTATAGTTAACGATCCACATTTTTTTCTCAACTGCAATTTAGAATATGAGCGTCTACCGAAGTGCCGCAGAATTACAATAAGCTTATTGTTATAGTAAATAATGGTCATTTAGTTGGTTGTAACAGTTGTAATGGTGATTTCGATGGTGGCTTCGCATACACATAGGATACAACTATACAACACAAACACAAGAGAATGGTGATTTGCTTTCATAGCGCACGCAAATGACTGACTACGTAATATGTAATGTAACGTTATAGCACATTATTAATTTTCATCCACTACGAATATGGATGACGAATTGGCGAATTGGGATCTCTTTATTTCCTATCCATTGTAATTTTCCATGGGTCCAATATGCAAATTAGAACGTTAACTCGCATAACAATGCCTCATTCTAACTTTGTTTTACGCAGTTAACGATAAAAATAAGTGGAATAAAGTAGGTAATTCAATTCGTAACTTAATATTTGATTGAAGCAAACAAGCTAATCTTATATATACGTATAATACTAATATTGGAGTAGAACTTGATAGAGGAAGAGTGTAATGGAACGCTATACATGCTGAAGTGATAAATGATGAAAGTATGACCATAAAAATCAGATCAAATTCCCTTCCCATTACGTATTACGTAGTAATTGTAAGGTGTAAGGTTTTACAGGTCGCAGGACAAAGTTATTGCACCAAATAGTAGGTCTGCTATAATAATGTTGTGTTGTGACATTAGTACATTTAGATCTGTAAGTGTAAATCTGCTTTTTGCGAAGGCAGGAATATTTTAGAAATAATATTTAGTTAAATAGTTACTTAATGGTCATTGAGTCGTATACGCATATATATGTATGCAGAAGCGGATTGAGACTGAATAGGGCAAATTGTGGAATAACATAGCACAATAACCTAAGCAGACCATGACTATCTAAATCACTGTAAATTAAACTACACGACTATGACTAAACTGTATGAGGACTGGCATGGCTTCACTTGCTTTGACAGGTGCCATGCCATGGCACAGCAAAATACAAACTAAACCAAACCTTTGTTCATTTATGTATCTTTCTTTTCATTCCACTTCCATCACAATCCTATCTGCAATTCAATGAAGTGTCAGCAGTCTGTACACATTCCCATGCCAAGTTAAAATTCTTAAGTTGAGATTACCTTAGTTGTGTTGGTTTGGAATGCTAACTGTCTTGCTACACACATAGAATTTATTGGCAAGATATGCAATGAAATTTCATATTGTAATCCTGCACTAGTCTATTGTACAGATAGTCTGGCCTAGTCCTGTCCAGTCAATTCAGAATTCATAGATCCGTAGAATATCTACACAATGCACAATACAATACACAATTTACAATATTGTTCCTATTAAATCATGTAGAGTTGCTGAATGCGCCATTGTGCCTATTTCTTCTACCTTGGCCTAGGTAGCTACTAGCTACATGTTTTTGTATTAAGTAGATCTTTATGCATTGTGCAAATACCTATGAATTTTTATCATCTCATATTGTTAACAAATTTCAATTAAGGTACCTTTTATACGTACGTTTATTTAGGAATTGCATTGTACTAATAATTGTAGTCCCTAGTTAGTTAGCCTAGTAGTTAAGTAATACCTATATAGTTGAAGTTATGCCTCACGTGTGATGTAACTACAATAAGATCAACCATTAATTCATGACGAAAGGAAGAAGGATGAAAAACAAAGTTAAGCTGAACAATTTTCACGTTTGTTTCATCTACTAGCTAGGATAATCAAATGATTTTGGCCGCCTGTCACTTCAAGTGTCCAAACCCCACATCAAACACCTGGAACGGAATTTTATGCGCATTTTTATTTTCCTACATCCTTATTCCGGCAAAGAATATTGTATTGTATATACAATGGAAAATACGAGCATCACGTTGCTGAAAGTTGAAATTGCAAGCAATACAAGCAAACTCTACTATTACTCTATAGCTTGCCAAAACAGACGGAAAAATTTGAGTGTGACGACCTGAGTTGGATTTGGATTTGTAGCTGACAGAAGTAAACCTGACATGGCATAACAACCCAAACCAAGTGTCCTGACTTGGCCTGACGTGACATAGCATGAAATGAATGGTCAGAAAAAACGAAAAACACACAGCAAGTCGATGTTTAAATGCAAATAGAAAATGAATAAACGAATTCTGTGTTGTACCGTGTTTCCCTTTCCTGATATGGACTTATCGTTAGAAATAAATTAACGATACAATACGTACATGCAGTTTACATTAACATTTAAGTATTATGTAACTTAAGTGCATACAAAATCGACTAGCTATTGCTTGCTTAGTTCAAAACTGCCAAGCCACCATATACAGCCCGCCCGAGTGAGTATATTGCTGCATAATTACGACAAATATCCTTATAAA
>JAQFYC010006611.1:0-11889 GCA_034694165.1 Tomocerus mixtus
GCGGTTGTCGGCCAAGTTATAGGCGGCTGTCGGCTAAGTTATAGGCGGCTGTCGGCCAAATTATAGGCGGCTGTCGGATAAGTTATAGGCGGCTGTCGGCCAAATTCTAGGTCCCTTGTTTGTACGCAATATTATAATTTTCAATTGCCATGATTAACAATTAAATATCTTATGTAGCATCCTCAGTTTAATAATTACATTTACTTAACCTACGTTTACGTAATAGTAGAAGTTTGGAAGTAGGAGATATATTTAAGTATAGTTAACTGTAATACTGTGGTGTCCACTGTGTGTGTAGCCAGTAGTGTATTCATAGCGCTGGTATCAGCAGGACAGGATAATATGATGCAACGGGGACAGTTTAAGTAAACTATCTTAGATTTGATAAAGTAATTTAACATAGTTATAATGTAAATGATTTGAGGCAGCGTTTAGCTGTATTTTTGGTAAAATAAACATACATACTTACATTAAAATTACTGAGAATCTATATAATATAATTTGATTTGACTTTTATTGCAGGTGCTGCGGCACGAAGAGTTTGATCAAGGGTGTGAAGCTGCTTGCAATGGGTAAGTTAAAAGTATTCAGAATTGAACATATTTATTATTTGATTACGTCAGCAAAGTAATAATCGTGATGAGACTAGTAGGTACACATTTAGTGTCCATATCATTTAGCTCCGTGATCCGAGTGATATAGTTTAGTTTTGCGTTACAAATACGCTTTAACATTCTTTGCCATTCACTTTTATCTGATTGATAGTTTGACACTTTACATCGAACTAGGAATATTGTTTGTAATTGTAAGTAGAGTGATCATTTCAGTCAGTGTCAGTGTACAGACAGAGTACAGGCCATACATAATAAGGAGGCTGAGGCACAATGCAATTTTTGTACAATGCCAAAGTGCCAACTGGAATATGAGAACGCATTAATGCGTCATTAAAATTATCAGTGTGTTTTCCACTGTGTATCTGAAACTTGGTAAACCCATTCGGTCCTCTGTCTCATTTGCAGATTATATACTACCTACAATCTAAAGTAATGCTAGCGTCATATTTAGTATGTTCTTATACCCTAGCAAGCCAATCCCGTATGTCAAGAAGCAGAGTAAGAAATAAGGATATATAATGGGTACCATCCAACTATCCAACATCTATTTCATAGTAGAAATAATGATTTGCTAATGTGTGAGAATTTTAATAAAATTCTCTACAGGAATTTAATTTCTAGTGAACCGAGAAAGAAAATGATAATAACGGAGATGCAAAGAATTCTAATAAATGCCGTGAGATACCTTCTGAAGGCGAATTCCTTTCGCCTACTGGTGGTCGTGCTGGAATTCTTACTTAGTTAAGGACGAGCTCAGACTTAGAGTTATTATGGCCAGACGGCATTACTACTGTCATACCGATTATAAGAAAAGGTGTTGATATGGACATGTCTACATGTCTATGTCAGATTCACCATTGCGCATTATATTTACAATGCATACCTGCTTATAGGTTATAATTTGTAATACCAAGATCATAAACCAAGAATGTATGATATTCAGACACCGGAGCTAGGTCGAGGGCCATTATGGTTCCATATGTGATGATGTTCCTATACTTTACATTTTAATTACTGTCATATTGCTATATACTCTATGTACTACATATACGGAGAAAATAAATGCAAAAATCAATAACTAAGTAGTACATAATATACTGTATTATATAACTTACATATATTTTTATCTATTTTCTATCTCTATGTTGTATAGGTACATACTTATTTGTATGTAGACAACAATGTTGGAAAGAAGGAAACTTTTTTAAGAACTGAACATTATTGTCGTCGTAGATGTAGATTGGCAGTGTTTATAGGATACTAAAAGCTCCTTCTTCCATCCAATGGAACATTTTGGCGAATCCTTACCCATAGCATGCGGCATAAAACAACCTAACGTCAGATTATAAGTATGAATAGCGAAGTTGAAATAATTCTGCTATGGATATTATAATTATATTTACTGTCTCTGTTTTTCATTTAGGCCATACGACTTAAAGTGGTCCAAAACGATGATAGGATATGGGCCAGAAGATCGTCATTTTGTATTAGAACTGACATACAATTATGGAGTAAAGTCGTACAAACATGGAGATACTTTGAAATCCATTGAAATGCAGTTACGGAGTATGGAAAAACTGCAGACATACTTGACCGAAACGTCTCAAAAAATTGGAGATGTTTACAACACTGATGGGGAATCGTCTCCTATTAAATACCCATTAGACGTTGCAAAAAGCTCAGGTAAGTAATTTTAATAGGTTATTTATCATTATCTTGTTATTCCAGAAAACTAATTTGTTAGCCTAATAAACAGTAAGTATCAATTTGAAAACTTTGTTGCATATACACGAGTTTGCTTTGCTGGAATAATAAGCGCAACGCCTTCACAACGCAAGTTTTAATTTTCTTTTTGATTAATGTTTCTTATGTATTTCAGAAAACAAAATCAGCAAGGTGGTTCTCCGTACTCAAGATTATGAAAATTCGATTCGTTTCTGGAATGAACTACTAGAGATGAAATTAGTAAGCAAAACAAAAGAGTCTGCTTTGCTTTCATATGGGGACGGGCAAGCCCAATTGGAATTATTGAATTCCCAGCCTGGTTGGGAGAGAGGCGAAGATTATGGAAGGATTGCATTCTCATGTCCATCAGATCAGTTGGATGGTATTGAAAAGAAGATTGCCGAAGCGGCCCTGGGAAGTGTGATGAAAAGTAAGATCACGTTGCCCACACCTGGAAAAGCCGATGTACAAGTTGTTATTTTACAAGATCCGGTAAGAATCATAATAACTGTTTGAATATATATAAATACATTCAACTTATATTTTGATTCTCAAAAAGTTTATTGATTTTTATTTTTTGTTTTATATAATGTATGATAGAGTGGTCATGAGATCTGCTTTGTTGGAGAAGAAGGATTCGCTGATCTGTCTCAGGTCGACCCTACGGCAAATGAATTACTGAATAAATCTCTAATTGAAGACAAATCAGTGGAATGGTTTCAGAAAAAGAAAAAAACAGGAAATAATTAAGTTTCGGGATTTCGGATTCACATAATTTTCAGCCTTAATATTGTGTTTGTGGCACCCGTGTTGTTTTGGTATTTATTAATTATGCTTTAGGAAGTTTAGTACCGTGTACCTGTACAAAAAGGATAAGAATATTGGTGTATGCCTATTGAATGCGTTGATTTATTGAACCTGAATAATACATATTAGTTAAAAATTGAATGTAGTGTGGATATTTAGATAAAGCATATCGCAATTATTGAATTTTGTTTACTTGTAATAGAGTAGAATATATAATAAATATGGTGGAAAGCAAATTCACATAGAAGCATTCAAGAACAAACACTGTTCAACAATATATTTTCATTTTGAAAGAAATAAAAATTCCCAAATGTAAAGACTTTCGTAAATGGTGTATCCACCGATGTGTTATTTGTATGCAGTAAGCAAGATATTCGAAAAATATTTGTCATTTGGTTAAGACTCATGATAACTTAGATAGTGGTTTAGATAACAAATTGAAACATTGCGCATTGATGAGATCAAATGAAGTCAGGGACCAGTGTCAGCGTACCATAAGTAAACCAACTGAAGTAGGACAAAGGGTAGTGAGATTGAGGAAGTGCTCGTAATTGTCATAATAAATATATTACTATATAATATGCTATACGTGGTTTGAGTCTAAAGTAATCAATTATAGGTACCGTTGGTATTAAAACCACACTGCATTATAATATATTTAGCACTCAAGACAAGATATTAGTGGATAGGTATGGCAGGCACATAATGTATTGTTTATTGCCATTATTGTGTCTTTACCCTAATGTTTTATTGCATTTTAATGTATTGCAAAATTAGTAAGCAGTTGTTAATTATAATGCAGCCATAAAGTTTTATTGAGGTATTGTTCATTCAGCATGTCATATTTTTTATTTCTTGTTTCGGCTTGTTATAATAGTGTTCATTAATAATTTTAAGAAAAAACTGTTTAGGAACTAGGAACATATTCATGGAATTAAATCCCGAGAGGATAATTCTGTCTTGTAAAAATGGTTTAATTACATTTATATGATTTGGTAGAAAAATTAGGCAAAATTATTGATCAAAAGCAATAAGTTGTTTGTCTTTGTAGACACTACCCAGAGGATAGTTCTTCACAAGGTACAATTGTTCATTTATATTAAAAACTGATTTTTAAGCATAAAAAGCAGCATAGCCTATTCTAAAATACATAAGCCTTATATTTAGACGAGTAACAGAAATTATTGTAAACCATATACACAGTTGAGTGTGCCGTATCTTCTTCCAATTATTTATTGTATGTAGTACATGATTTATGCTTATGAGAAAAATTAAAGTTAAATTACCAAATCCCCTAAAAGGGTTTAAGCGTTCATCGAAGAAAATCAACATATTCCCATGATTATGAACGGCATACCTAATTTTACAAACAAGAACTAACTAAACCGTTTATCACAATTTCTCCCTACTTGCAGATTTTACTAGACCTGAAAAGGAATCCAGAACTGCGAGTTAGCTTTTATGACAATTCTGAATCTGTAAAAGATTTTAGGATGATCACCCTCCGCGTATATCTTGTAGTTGTCTTTATTGCTATATGTACAGGACTAGATGTAAAAACATCATGCATAAAAAGTGTTTGGACAACAGAATATGTCACAAAGAGCACTGGATCCAAAGTCAAAATTTCAGTAACACAGAAGCCTGTTTTGGTAAGAACTCTTGAATACTTTAACAAAAAGATCAACTGCAATTTTATAATCTAGTATAAAATCACTAATAAGACTCTATATAGCTACTATATAAAATAATGCACTATACAACTACTATGTAACAACTTAGCCATTTCCATGCGAATCGACTCATCTTAATTAAGGGGAATCTAAATATCCTGGAAAGCATAATATACGAAATACGTCCCCAATGGGAAAATCTCTATGGATCCACGGACACAGTATCAGATTTCCGTAAAAGTCTATCTCCTCCGAGTATACTGGACCGAATATTGCATATTTAGCCTTTTTGGAAAGCCTATGAGAGTACTTAAATTTTTGCTTCTGTTATTAAGTTATTAATACATTAACATTAAAAACAATCGTTTTTACAAACTTCGCCGTAAAAGTACACCTAAATCGATATAAATTGAAAATGTACTCTCATAGACTTTACACGCAACATTCCAGCTTTCCAAAAAGGTTAAATTATATGTAATATTCGGTCCAGGGAGGAGAGGAAATAGACTTTTGCAGGAAAATTTGTATGCAATATGATACTCCGACTAATTTCCCGGTTGCCATTTCTAGGGTATTTAGTTGCGCCTTAACAAAACGGATGTATGTGGATTTCTATTTTCAGATGAATTGGTTCCAAGCTGCTAGTTGCTGCAAATTCTGGAACCAGAATCTTCTTAGTATCTCTACCATAAACGATTTGGTTGCCTACCAACAAGTCGTATCGAAAACTAATGCCAAATTCACCGGCTGGACAGACATAACTGGATTTGGTAAAGATTGGAGGAATGGGAAGGGGAAGTACTACAGTACGGGGATTGGTACGAACATGTTTGCTGAAACCCCTCCACATCCAATAGTTAGGGGTTGGTGCAAGAAAATTGGACCTCGATCAAATGAAACTGATAAATATTTTTTAACCAACTCCGAATGCATGACTCCAAATCCTGAAGTGGTCTACTGTGAGATGAGTAAGTTTTTCGATTCTTTCCTTTATTCTTGCAGAAACGATAGCATGATGGGTTTCCACGTTTATAAAATAAGTAAACTAAATAGGTTACCTTATATCAATAACAAATTCTTAGTATTGAAATGACCATTTTCAGTATTTAATTATAGATGACCCACTGGAAGCAAATTTCAACTGTAAGTCATTATAATTGTAGTTATGCTTTATAACTTACACCGAAACATAATGTTTTATAATGTATTACAACTATTTACCATATTATTTCTGCAGATGACTGCGACAAAAAATTTCCAACAAAGGCAAAATCGGAATGGAGGGAGCAAAGTTATTGGGAGAGCTTATTATCTTTCAACCCAAATTGTGAAGGTATTTTTGGAAATTCGAATTATATAAAAATAATAAGTGTGGTATAGCTTTTATAGCTCGCTATAATTTATAATATTATGCTGTACATATAATATGGAATTGAAACACAAGGCAAGCTATAAATTAGATATTATTAAAATTTGGTTGTTTTGAAAATAAAATTTGATCCATATATATACTTAAATACAATATAATAAATTACTAAGAAATAGTAATTTACATTTTATTATTTCTTTGCTTAGTTCAACCTATAGAGGATAAAACGATAGCTGTCAGCTCCGATCAGGTTAAAGACGTGATCAGAAATTGTAAAATATAATTTGTTTTTATGATTTTTGCTGTAAACAATGTTTAAATTCTTTGCTTATTGGGTTTTTAGTTGAGCTGGCATGAGGCTTTGGCCAGTTGCAAAAAGAATGGACTTGATCTATTGACCATTGACAGTCAACGGGATGCTGAATACCTGAGAGCCTCGATGATACTTAAAACCGCTCGTATGTAAAAATCACCTTAGGATTATTTCAAATATATGTCACCTACTATCACCTACCCACCACATAGTATTCTGTAATAGTATTTAATTACAGATGAAGATGTTGTAGAACATTACGATGCAACAAGTCTCTAATGGGTTAATGCTAAAAAATGAAACGTAATTAGTATATTAATATCCATGTTTATTGCATAGCATATTCTGCAAGCACCAGGTTTTGGACTGCAGCAAGATTCACCGAATCAAGTGAAAACATGGACAGGCTGTACTGGGAGCCGATGCATAAAGAAATTCCTAATTGTTTGGATAATTTCGCAAATGGAATTAATAAACAGTGGACTACCGCTCCAGATGTTGCTCCTGAAGAGGGAAAAGTCTGTGTAGATCTCCAATTACTTGCTGCAAATGAACCATTACGTTGGACAGTGTCCGACTGCTTGGACAAAAATTACTATATTTGTATCAGACCTTCGTAAGTAAAACTATTTACGTCCCTTATACCGTATATATGATTACCTGCCTATCTAGTGAATTACCTTCCTACAAATAAATCTACACTGTTGATACTGTATATATGCATATATTTGTATATGTATATGCTCCTCAGGCACAGAGAATTTTTGCTGGAAAACTAACTGTTATCAATACGTAATTTGGACTACTATGATAAAGAATTTTAGCTCTGTTCTAAGATGATAAACTTTGGCTTATTAGTTAGTACATCCGTCTCATTTTATTTAAAAATTATTTGGAACTAATATTTTTTACACAATATACTATTTATCAACGTTTTAGCAGGCAATTGTGTCGTACTACTACTACATCATTGAAAAGAACTTCAAATTCTCTATCAAATTAGTTAAAATTGTCTATCGATAACTTGGTTAATTTCTCTAAAAATAGAGATGGAAATTTCCAGTCTATTCTTTTCTAAAAATAAATAAATAAGCTGTATATTATACAACAAAACTATTATTTCACTAGGAACCAACGATATCGAGAAACAATTAAGAAGCTCCCGCAAGCAAAAATTGCATAGGGATTGCTGTAAAATGGAAAATACTGGACCTACTGTATAATATTCTCCTTAATTTATCAAAGAATCCTTTCACACATTATGCTTCTATATACCTATAATTATATCACTTTTTCAGCTTTGTCGAAGAAAATTAATAAATATCATAAATTATTTACACAAGACAAGTAGATCGATAATTATTTTATTTTTATGAATTATTAAAGCTTGTATCAAAGATACAAAGAACCTTACTTAACTACATACCATAATTATTATTGTATTCAGCATTCAGCGGTATTTCTAGACAATCCAATTCTACAAATTGAAAAATTGATGTATATGAAAAGTTAATTGTTTACAATTTTTAGAGTATACAATTAGATATAAACATCAAAGCTAATATTGTTGCTTAAAACTGCATTGGTGGAACTGTGCTAATATGTATAAAGATGCGCATTTATCTTCTAATCGCTAACTGAGGTTTGGTAGTTCCAGCACTTTTACTTCAGAATCATAATTCTGCATTAGCGAGAATGGCAAAATCTGCAGGAGTTGCTTGATTCATTGACTGTTAATATTATCTTACGGATAATAATTATGAATTTTACTGCGTGGAATTTTTAACAATTAAGCGTAGTCGAATGCAAATCTTTGCGCATTACATTTGTGTGTGTAAATAGATAAATAAATGTAGTGTAATATATTTAAACGATTTCAAGCTTATCATTTTTTATTATTTAGAAGAATATTGGTTTTAGTGAGTGGTAACTGAATATTATTTTTACAATGCACTAATTTATTTCATTAAACTTACCTGTATAGAACTGACGCACTGTTAGATATGCATTTGCACGTATGTACTTACAGACTACTAGTAGGAATTAGGAATACAGCATAATTATTCTTATGATAGTAACATCACACCAAAAATTTCTATATACACCTGCATATACTTTTTGTATTAGTACTAACATTATCAGAGTAACGTAGCTCTGAGTTCTCTTGACCTTTTGAACTATATTCTTTACTCGAAGAAAAGCAGAAGGCTTCATGCAGTCATATACGTACATATACATACATATACATACATATACATACTAATCCCACTAACATTATTGTTCATACATAGAGTATGTAGAGCTCGAGATTATTAAGATAGTTATGTGAACGTTTTCCTTAAGTTACATAATATTATTTAGTCCTTGTCAATGTCATATTCATGTAAATAAATTGAACAATAGGTCATCTATACTATAGTTACAATACCATGCAGTCATTTATGCGCATTCTGTCCAAAAGTATACGGCATATTTAGTTTAGACTATTTTATTCTATTAAAAATGCAAACAATAAGCATAACTTTTGAATTAAAGTTACTGAGAGTATAGTTACAGGCACTTAACTTGGCATGCATTACATTGCCAAATGTAATAATAACCTTGATATTGCATAATTGCATGTAATGCAAAGTATAATATGAAGTGTGGAGTAGCAGTAGATTGTAATAATTTGTACTGTAAAGACGATCTACAATTCCACGATAAATTCTCTAAGTGAGTAAATATTGTTTTGTACTGTGGGTAATTGTAATTACATTTTAATGATGGGAAAATTCACAAAATGAATTTATGTAACTCAGTTTTTACTAAAATATTTCTCTTCGTTTAATGTTGAGCCTTGTGCATACGGAATAAGAACCTCCAGAGAGTCTCAGAGCTCATATTTAGGTACGTGACGATAGTATTATACTCTGCAACAGCGGGGTAAGGTGCAGTACGACAGTACGAGTATCAACAGACTATTGAAGAAATCTTGAACTCCGCAAGGAACATAAAACTGGCACGAAAGGGAACGAGAATACTCTTCGGGATTATCGGGATCAAGAGAAATCGGTAGTAAAACAAATAAAGAAAACCGAGGAAAACTAATAATATTTTTTCTACCAAAATATAACAATGACGACAAGGACAATAGAAGCTGTAGCACCAGGGAAAGTCATTTTACACGGAGAACACGCCGTTGTTTATGGGACAAAAGCTATTGCAGTTTCGGTAGGACTCTACACAAAAGTCAAAATTTCTCCTAGTACCGAAACTCTAAGTGTAATTTTCTCCGATATTGAAATACATGGGAATTTTAATCTCCAAGATATCAAGAAACTAAAATCTCTACTAGGCGATAAGTTTACGTAAGTTTTGTATACCGTAGCACAACTGATTATTTTTGCAATTATTGTTTTTACAAATAAATGTACTTACTTTTAGACGAACTGATTTTTGTAACGTTTAAAATGATACAATATTCTGGCATGTTTTTGATAGATATGAAAATTTAGTCCTGTGTGATCCGATTCCTTTGGATACCGTTGTTGTGGAGAAGATAAGTCAATTTGTCAAAGAATTTGACGGTCTTGGGGATTGTAGTCCGGACTTGAGACCTGCACAAACAGCTGCTTTGGAAGCGTTTGTATTTTTATACCTGGCTTTATGTGATTCACTTCCTCCACTTAATATTGTGATAGAAACAGAATTGCCTGTGGGTGCTGGATTGGGAAGTTCTGCATCTTTCGGAGTGGCTTTAGCTGGTGCTCTTCTTTATGTGGGAGGTCATTTGGACAAAGATAGCGTAGATCTGAAATTGGTAAGAAAGAAAGTCTACTGAACTGAGAGTCACATAGTCACAATCTAAATGTATTGTATTGAAGCATTATTTGTTCTATGCCGACAAATCAGGTAGCTATTGTCGTTTTGAAGGCAAAGCTAAAGGTTCTCGTACATATAATATTAAAACCACAATAAAATTTTACATTTGCTATACATTATTACAATATTCTAGGTCAATCGTTGGGCCTTCGTCAGCGAAAGATTTGTTCACGGAACACCGAGTGGAATAGACAACAGTGTCGTCACCTACGGTGCCGCAGTAATATTCCAGAAAGGAAATCCCTTGGAACATGAGAATTGCAATGGTATTAGAGTTTTGCTTGTAAATACGGCAGTCCCTCGTTCTACCAAAGATTTAGTAGCCAAGGTACACACAATCACTTAATGATCTGAAAATGCCTATAATTTGCAATTTTCGTACCGTAATAAGCATGCCACATACTGTATGCACTAAAATTTTCTATAAGTGAAATATGTGTAGGCGATACACATTGAGGTTTTATTATTTTTGTAGGTAAAAACCATGCATGACAATGACAACGCGTTGTTTCAACGTTTGATTGATGGTGTGACGGAAATAGTTGAAGAATGCATTTCGGAAATAAAGTCTACTGGAACTACAAATGACCAACTCGTTACTAAGAACCAAGAAATATTGAAGAAGTTGAATGTGTCACATGCAAGTTTAGATGACATTGTGGTAACAGCAAAAGAATTTGGCTTCAGTGCCAAATTGACCGGTGCCGGAGGAGGTGGATGTGCTTTTGTCTTAATTCCGAAGGAATCAAGCAATGAATCTGTAGAAAGCTTAACCAATAAACTAAAAGAAAAAAAGTACCAGTATTGGGATACGGTCTTGGGATGTAAAGGCGTCCAAATAAATTAATTGCCTTAATTGTTAAAAGGTAGTGCAACGTACTATGAAATTAATGAGAAACGAACCATTTACTATCCATTATTGGTTGTGTTTGGAAAGATTATATTATGAGACACAAGACACAATGGCTCTGTGTGATTTATGTTCAAAACATCATTCTAAGATTATAACCTTTTGTGTATAAGGTGATTGGGAATGCACTAGCATGTAAGTAAATCATAGGACTTCTCAAAAAATAAACGGTCAAAACACAGTAAATCAGTATTTTGAACAAAATAATATTTTTATTTATAATTATTACTTATCATTATTTTAAAATAAACATACTTGTGGCATATGATATATATTTAGCACCTTATTGTATAGAATAAAAAAGGCAATGGTTCAAATATTCAGTAGGCCAGGAAAAAAAGTAATGCAATGAAAATAATTCTAAAATATTTGCTGCAGTCAAAGGAGAATACGAATATCAATATATTCGTCATGTAAAATTGTTACAGGGCATATATTACTAGTGGTGAGTGTACACTATGTAATGGTAATAAATATTAGATAGTTTAAGCAGCCGTGTCAGTATTTTTAAGTTACCTGGATAGTGTGTGAAATACTTGTAACTTTTAGGATTCTTCAAAGTCTTTCAAAATCAATGCATCTTCAGAATCAAGTTCTTTTGTCTTTTCTGATTT
>JAQFYC010006612.1:0-11886 GCA_034694165.1 Tomocerus mixtus
GACGGACGGAACGGAACGCAACGGACACCCAGCAATGATCTTCTTATACTGTATCGTTACCGACGATACAGAATAAAGTGGAGATTGAGTAGAAGAGGAGAGTGAGGGTCAAAATAGAAATTGAACTGATTAACCCTATTCAATTCCATTCAACACGTTTCAATTGCTTTCTTTAGCAAATCTCAACTCATACGGAGACAACAAACACACATAAAATACAGTCCAGGCGATAAAAGAAGCAAAAGATAGCCTCGGAGCTGGGGATTTTTAATTTTATGTATAGGGACAACAAACTTTTAATTCTCTAGTTAATATACTAACAAAATATCCTAATTTTTATTTTTTAATGAATTTAATTGACGGAGAAAACGAGAGGAATTTTGTTCGTAGGTAAAAACAGTATAAGTACTATAGCATATTTAATACTTAAATATATTAATGTTTATGTTATGCTATATACTTATGTAATAAAATAACATAAGACAAACAATTTGAGCTTGATGAAGCTGAGTGAGTGGTAGAAGTTGTCTGGTCGTGAAATTGATTGAATGCGGATGCGATGATGGTCGCAGAAGCTTCCTATGTACGTACATGTGGACAGATATAAAGTAGTAGTAGGGTGCATCTTCAATTAGTTCTATCTATCAAATGAACCCTAAAATAAGGAATATCCGGTCAGGTGCAAAAGTAATCATCCTCATCTTTTCTATTTACTTATTTCAGGACACTGTAAACTAATATCTGACTAATATGTAGGTGTACTACACATTAACTAAGATATATACCTACTAATATGCGATTTTAGTGAATATGGATAATATAAATGTATTATGTAATATAGTAGTAGTACAGATAGTAGCTAACAATTGCCATGTAATGAAAGCGATTATTTTCATACACATTTAATGTAACATGCGTATAAATGTACAGTAAAGTAAATGTATATCGAAAGCAAATCTTTCTGTTAGTTCGCAGAATAAACTCCATAATATCATAAATATATGTATATACATATTATGAACATACTTTCTGCTCTGCTTCCGATTCGGATTTAATCGTCATACTCTTGCAAGTACAAAATAGTTTATATTTTAACGGAGAGGAATGCTAAGTTTGTATAAGTGCTAAAAGTACCCTCTCCTTTATCGGCCACCACATAGACACCAATCCATTGGAAATGAACTCTTGATTTAGACTGCCATGAAATATATAAACTGAATTAATAGTATGTGTTAAAATAGAAAATGCTGCAGTAAATTAAAGATGAGTTAAACCAAAAACAAGTGTCAAAATATAATAAAGTATTTTAAAATGGGACTATTTTCACAGCTTGTGGGTACTCCAGTATAATAATATAAACAGTATTATAGCACAAATTCATTATAACGTAGTTAAATACAGTGGAGTTGGGAGTTGAGTATAGAGGTGGAGAAACTCACTTAGGGATAATAAATCCTTCACAAAGGAAATAAATTCCAAATGTGCATCCAACAGAACATTCAAGGGCTCTTTATCAAGAGCACTTCACACCTTACTAAATAGTCCGTACCGCTCCATAAATTCATCTCTTGCTCTATTTTTAGAATCGCTTGCATGTATATTATCGCTATCACCGCACGGCAAAGGTCCTCGCACTCCTGTCAAAATCCTTAATGACCCACAGTGTGTTTTCTATTTATGTTATAATTCAGTTCAAGATAAATATTTTTGGAATTTGTCATTAGGTACATAAATGCTTTGTTATGGTAGGAAGAATTAGAACAATTATCTCATCTCTCGGTAAACACCAATATTGATCCTATATAATTACAAGAATTTCTATTGCAATGAAGATAATGGTACTTATTGATACTAAGAAATTACATCCGCACTAAACATACAGACTTCAGTATACATACATATTAAGAAATGGCAGCTGCTCTTTCATTTCTAACACTACTATACTAACAAAACAAAATATTTTCGGCATATTAAACTAATTAATCACGCAAATACAATTTGTTTGCATATCAATAGTAAAATTATCCACATCAGTGAAAACGAGTTACCTGTACCTAACGATCACTAATTTATTAAATTCCGTGGATTAAATAATATTACTAGGAGTTTACAGTACAATAAAAAAATTATAATTTTCTTAGGAATTGACATTTCAATTGTATTGATTTATTTTGGTTTAAGTTAAAGATACTAAAGAAAATAAGTTTGAGAAAATAATGTATAGTATGTACTAATGAATTTTTCTTCACTGTGACCCTTTAGCTCTTAGCCGTGTTGAACTTATGGTTTATTGGCTGATTTTTCGGTTGGCATGTTGTCTCGTCTCCCTTTAGACTTATTTAGTCGTGGGCAAGCGGGAGTAAAAACGCTAAACAGGTGACTATTGCCCCCAATGAGTACAATTTCGTGTCACGACATTTTTAACAGAAGCAAGAAGTTACACATGGACATGAGGATTGCATGGAAAAAGTAAATGTTGAGATTTCCTTCCCTTCCTTCCTTCCTGTTCGGCTTCCTATTAAGTATTATCATTCTATTAAATTACTTTTTAATAGCCGGACTAGTAAACGTAATACTTGCCTGCCTAAATCTACTTATAATCAAAACCATACGGTTCAACTTGAATTTGCACTGTTTTAAAAGCCCTGCATGTTATGTTATGAGGGGCACATGCCTTTTAATTGGGAACTTGTACAATATGATATTCATGTAAGGCGGGCGACGGAAAGGTCACGACACGACAGGTCGCATGTCAAATAGTAAACAGCAAAAAATGGAGATAAGCATAACCTACATAAACTAAAGAGAATAACAAATAGCAAGTCTAAGTAAAAGTCAGTTAGTTAACAACAGTAACAATAACGTATTACTAAATAATGTATTAAATACATATATATTACCTATTCATATATTATATACTAATATAGAGATATAGCCCACCACACCACAACTACAACCACAATGCAATACAAAAAGTAAAAACAGAACGAATCGGGTTGACATGAAATGCCTTTGCCTTGCGTTTTGTGTTCCCTTCGCGTTTGATGATTTGAGTCACCTTTTTCTCCTATCTTTCCGTTTCTCCTTATGAAGTTGAAATGCATCTGCTCGACCTCACTTTTCTACCTCTAAAGGGACACGCTAATTATTTCGCTACCCTAGCCACCCTGACTTGACTGGAACCCATATAGCATACGCTCATGTTGTGCTGTACAGATATTATTAAAATATTTAGTGATGGATGTAATGTACATAGTTGCATGATGCTTTTCATGCCCATTTATCTACACCCAATGCTATTAAGGGAAATAAATATCGTTTCTGCTGCACGTGTTCTTTTAGCTTTGAGCTTTGCTTTCTTTCCTCGATTGCTCATACCGGTGCTAATACAAAATATAAATGCATAATTATATTAGAACTTAAGTAGTAAATTACTTCGCGCATTACATAAACTCTTTATATAAAGAACTTGTATATAAATACTTAGAAAACATGTACATAGCTCTAAACCATAAATATAAAGGGATCCATGCAAAGGTTGTTTATGTTTTCTTTCACCACATAAAGTATAAAGCAAAAAGTTGGTAGATCATTATTGGTGATAATATTGAATATGAGCTTCGTTCGTTAATAAATTCATTACATTGCTTAGAACTGGAGTGAATTTTTATTAAAATTGAATTGGAATATACAGATTGACAAAACAGTCAACGAAATGCAGTTTTTCATTTAAATGTTATATCTTTAATACAATTTACATTTAAATACTAGTTAGTTGTATACAGTTGTACAGAAATGTCTTAACGAGGTATGTTAATATATTATTTAGGTAACTTAACATTAGATATGTACATTCTTAAGTACAAAAACAAATTACAGGTGCTTAAGATTACATTGACCATACCCAGTATAGGATAGGACCCAGGACCAGAAGACGACATAATTATTGTACATCTCTAGCATATTATGATATGACTACCTAATGTTTTGATGGGAAGGAGTAGGTTATTACAATACATGATAAATTGTAGAACTGGAGTAGCAAGTACAAATACAACTAAAGCAAGCAATGTGTCACATTGCACATCAGGAATAATTCTCACGCCTTGACATTGCACAATGTAGTTTTAGTTTTGATATCAGTAGTGGACTACTATGTAATACAATTTCATTTCACCTACATCCTTACATAAATGCGGTACAACATAAGTACACAATGTAACAGAAAAGTATCAACTCTCCATAAAAGATTAGATTGTTGTTTAAAAGTTCAGGAACAATAATAATGTAAGTAAAGTAAACAAGTAAGAGTTGATCAGACAAATGTCTGTCTGCTACCCTGTTACATTATTATGCTAACTATGTAGTACAGATACGTAATGAGAAATACGACAGAAGGTAGGCAGTAGGCACTACTTATGTCAAATTATTGAGCAGAACAATATTTAACTCAAACTAATTGCTAATTAAGTATCTAATTACCTATCTGACAATAAGTATGATATTAATGACATATTATGTAGTAATTGGTAATCGAGGAACATGTGTGGGATTTTTGTGATGTACATTATGTAAAGTATTTCGGTAAGGAGAAAGTATTACAATCAATTTTTCAAGTGATTCCAGCACAAAAAGTGGATTTGTCGTTTGACTTGTGACATTCACCATCTGTCGCTATTTTAAGGAAAACTTGTACAGATATAAGGTGCACTTTGCACTAGTGCTAGGCTGCTAGGTGCAAGGAGAATCTGTTGAGTTATACATATATATTATATAGGTATGTAGAACTTTATGTCGTAGGCAAAGGGAACCCTGTCTCTATGTGCTTTCCCTTTATCTGTCACTTTTTTATGTTTTATGTTTAACCAAAACCGAAAAATACAAGAAATTGTCTTCATTATTGATGGACATTGTTAGTTTCTGACGATATTGTGGAATGTTGTTTACTGTAATGTATTCAAAAGACTTTGCTGTCAAAAAATCTGTAAATTAGAAGGATTCCTATTTCTCAACTCGATCAGATCTGGTCTAGTAAAATCAAGTATCTGTACTAATAAATATAGGCGATATTGCTTATTTAGGTATAACAATTGTGTGTCTACGACATATATGTTTAGTATAGTTATGTAGTAGCACTAGTAAAGGATCACTCTTTGTAGAGAGCATTTATCTAAATATATAGAAATAGAAAGATAGAGAAGGGGCAGACAGACATAAGTAAGGCAGGTAGTATAGTGTAGTAGAATCGTATTATCGTATAATGTGTTGTTGAGTATAGGAAGGAAAGGAGATGGGATTTTCTGCAAAATGTGCAAAGTGCTGGGAAAGTTGACACCTGTCTTCTTTTATCATTATTCCAGCTCCTCCGCTATCTGCGCCTGAACTGAACTGAATTTATTTGTGTGGAGGCTCTCTTCCTCCACAAATACTACGTAAGTATACATGCATGAACTTCTACTTATCTCTCTTCTACTACATACATATATGCATCTCACCAGTGTAGTACGGACGTAGTCTATTATTACCCTCTCTTTAATACATATACAAACTTAACTTATTTATTTTCGTGTCTAGTTCCTTTTTCGTATAACTTAGGTATTTACTTAAATATATTGCATTACATTGTATCTCTATACATTGTAATTGTATGAATGCATATCTGTAGGTAGGAAGTAGTAAGGACTAGGGACACCGACTAGTTATATTGCTCTATATATTATTTTGAGTTTGGATTCTATGGAAATGTTTCTTTCGTATTTCTTTGGATGTTGACTGGTCACTTTATAATAATAATATGAGAACTATACATTCAGGGGTATTACTACACTACACTACATGGTATAATCCTGTCCTATGATATCTTGGTAAATAGAATATATATACACAGTGTGTAGTATAGCTGTCGTATTTAGTGTTTGGCTTAATATTTAATATAATGTGAATGTATAGCAAGTAAACCATCTATGTTGTATGTAGTGCAGGATTCAAGATCCGTTTTCTTGGTAGCCCATCGATTTTTGCTGTTAAAACAGACAACCCCGATTTCTGCTTCAACCCGCTTTTGAAAGTTCTCACAGGAAAATAAAGCTGTAGGGATCAAATGGGGAAAGCAAAGAATTGCTGCATGCATCTTTTAGTGTACTAATGCTACGAGAAACTAATTCCTTCAAAACACTAGCTAGCATTGCATGTAATTAGGTGCTGTGTATTCTGCTCTTTAACAAGGGAAGTCAAAATCTAAGAGATTTAATGTAGCTGCTGGCTTCAGTTTAAATATTATGTGTAGTTTTCGTATTAATTAACGAATTTTAATAAATAAATGTGTTAAGTAGTTGTGTACTAAATATTATAGTACACTATTATGTAAACGAAAGTTCTAGTAATAACAATAAAGACTTTTAACGTAGAAATGTCATTTTAATGGCTTTAGGTAGTAATGGATTTAGTTGTTTATTTTTAGAACATTATTGTGTGTATCTGTGTCTGTTTGTTGTAAGTATAGTATGTATTGTATATAGTATTTATAGTATATGCATTAAATTATATTTATGCTAAAGAACCATTAAGACTAGTGTAATTGGTAGTACCGTAAAGTTTCTTTGCCTATGCATGCAAAATGCATAGGAACTTCAACCAAAAATATAAATCAATGACTTTTTGCTTTGCTAGAGAAGACTTTGTCAAAAAAAGTGTTTAGAATGTGATGTGGAATATTTCTGATAACTTTAGGGACAATTGTCTCTGCATCGTTTGGAGGAGGACTAGAAAGTGACATTGTCAGTTCTGTGGAATCTGATTCTATTGACGAGTGTGTATGTACAGGAGATATCATATTTACAAATGCTAATGGTCACGCTTCTGGATAGGGAACTCCTTGAGAACGACCGCTGCGAGGATCTTCCGGTGTCCACACTTTGGCTACCATAATTGAACTGTAGTGGTCGCTTTTCTCACTGGACCAGGAAAGCGAGTGCCCACCCACTGGACCAAACTCTCCACCTAAAAGCACACACATTTAATTAGCAATCCAATGTCCAATTTCATTGCATAAATATATACTTTATTCTTCTAAACGATAACAGGGATACATAACTAATTCCACGTTTTCCTAATATATTTCCAAATAGTTGTGTACTGTATAGTGTTGTTGCATGCAATTAAGATGAGTCTTTCTCATCAATAACTAGAAAATACACAGACAACGTAGAAAAATATTTCTCTAATCAGAATTTTTCATAATGTATCACTGTATGGTCATAAAATTGACACTTACTACTATTTATAAGCATATACTAGGTATTCCATATAGTAGCTTATTAAATAATACTGTGTTTCTGGCTGTTTAAAATCATTAACACACACAACACAACATATATTAAATTTTCTGTCCTAAGCACAAGATGCATGTAAAGGAATGGAGACGGAAAAATCTGTCTAAAACTAAATATCTACATTTACCAATTTCTCGTAATTTTTTGTAACTATCGTTCTTATTTTTATATTTAATTGCTTCAATATTTAATTGTGCAGAATTAATTATATCTGTTTGGTAAATGAACTTCTAGATAAGTACACATTACACTAAATAAGCTACTTAAGTATGTACACAATTATAATTCTGCACATTTAGTATGTACATATCAAGATTCGTATGTAATAGTAGGCTTCGAAACAGATAATGCATAGAACATTGAGTGAGTGGATTAATCGTATGCAGTTTGCACGGAAATACATTGGAATACCAAACTTACTTTTCACAATGCCATAATATAATGCTAGGATGGGCACTTAAGCTTATAAGGTAAACACAAGGAAACTACTAACTATAGAAAGATAATTCTATCAGGTAATTGTATACACAGTTAAGGTACAGGTATAAGAATGCGTAACGAAAGAAATCTTTGTATGAAATCTGAAAAGTACCTCTGTGACTTTGGACAACGACCTTTTTCGGGGGTTCTGGTACGGGCCCTCGACTCTCAGCTCCTCTGTCTGTTTTTACAACTTCTGCAAGGAAATTAATGTATCCGATGGCCAATCTTAAAGTGTCTACTTTTGAGAGTCTCTTTTCATAAGGGAGTGTTGGTATGTGAGCCCTGAGCCCTTCGAAAGCGTCGTTGATGCTCTGCATTCGTTTCCTCTCTCGCATGTTCGCCGCTTGTCTTTGTTGGATCTGCTGTTGAGGGCACCTTCGTCTTCTCCGTCGAGTCCTCACCGAATTCTCCTGATCACTTAAACCTGAGAGCGGCGAATCATCAAGGAGTCCGCACTCCTCTTCCAAATCGTTCGAACTTTCATTATGAGTACTGTAGAACGAGTCAGACATCAACTCAAAGTGAGACGATTCGAAAAATTGTCTGTTCATCGCTTCCAAATCGAGATTATCTATACTGTTATACATTTTGGAGTAGTTTTTATTTCTACTTTACAGATTTCTTGCACAAATTAATTTTTAATCCACTTATTTGCTACACATACAGCATAGTAAGTGCCAAAATAAACAAAATCACAAGCGTTAGCCTTTTTAAGTGTATATGGCTTTCTATACGATAGATTTTATTATATAATAGTAACACTTTAGCACATATCCCCAATATTTTCAGGAGGATTAGCTCTATTTAAGTATTTTTACACTTACACCTTACACTTATATGTAAACGCTGAACATTTATTAGTTAAACAAAAAACCTATGCACGGGTGTGCACAAAAGATTGTTTAAGTACAGAGACAAACGTTCAGCACGTGAGGAAGCGTATGCAGAATGTTTCTGTGAAGAGCCTTTAATTTGTATTAGATTATCTGGAATGAAGTGAACCAAATCCAATAAACAATGTGTTTATGTGGAGGTGGAGGGTGTCGGGTGTATGTAAACATATGCGTAATGCATTGATGACTATATGAACATGTGCACTAAACTGACAAGAGATTATCTCTTTAATTGAATTAGTGATCTTCTCGATTTCGGTTTTAATTGACTAGAACCTTATAAATGACTAGAGTGGACTGGACACTTGGTAATGTAGCCAAACATTATTTTATAAAGTGACAGAAATGCTGTATGAAAGAAATCGGATATTTTGTTCTCTTTCATGTTCGGCTGGTGCGGTGGCCTATTGAGTTCTGCGTGTAAGTGTAAAATGTGTAAGCGAGTATGTAAAAGGTCTCTAGGGATAGGGATACCTCAGAACTTCATAACAGAAGAGATTTGTACAGCAGGACAGGACAGGAAGGAAAGAGTTTGTCCGGATTGTGGAAGGGGCTGGCTCTGGCTGTGTTTGTGCTGAGAGCACTCACCTACTGAAAGTGGGATCAACTCCGAGTTTCCGAGGCGTGGTTCAGTCGCGTGTGCCCAACAAAACCCGCACACGCCTTGTATTATTAGCACCCGATTTCCACCGACTCGCCTCCCGTCCCGTCACTCTTATCTCTTCATCTACAGACTGAATTATACGAAGGAGTCGGAGCCAAAGGCTGTAGGCAGGCCTTAAACTAAATTGCTATTTAATGCAATGCAACAGTCATTTGTATTTAGCTATTTAACACATATTATGTACGTACGTATGCAATAGTGATGAGTTCCTATACTGTATATTTATGTATTATTACATAATCTGCATTGTTATTATAAATCAGTATTTAAAATTTAAGGTACAGAGAGAGAAATCACAAATATATCAATGTTTATGCTTTTGTATGGATATGTACTTAATGTTAGGTCTTTTAGCTAAATCTAATTCGTTGAAGTCTTTATAGGAACTTAGAATATAAATCAATCACATAAATTGTGATATTTACCTATTGTACATCATTACTATTACATCAATCAATTTTTAAAACGGATACCATACGCATAAAGTAAAAAATGTGCTACATTTATAACAATAGCAGCTCTGCTGCTGACGAACATTAAAATTAGGTTCCTGCTCCCACTTATGTCCAATGTGACACACTTTTGGTATTTATATTTGAGCTGACCTGACAATTATGTGACATTATATGACAGGACCGAATAAATATGCTGACGATAGAAAAAATAAGAAATCTGCACTACATACATTTATGATATTATATGATATATAATATTTCACCCTTAACAGGTAAGGTAAAAAGGTTATGGACCTCAATTTGGGAGTATACTATTATAGAACTGCAAGTACGTAACCTACATACATTATTTGCAATAATTATTTAAAACGTGAAATGTTAATCCCATTTGACGCGGTAATCCCCTGTCGAGACAAGAGGAAGCAAATCGTCTCTGATAAATCTGCGACGATAAACATAATGCCTGCCTACCAAAATGAGATTTCTTCCAAATCTGTGCAATGAACATTAAAATAGAAATATATGTACATTTACATTACCAATAGGGTAGCGTACTTAAATATCTATAAATAGTTGATATACTATGTATAATATTAGTGTAAACTTTAGTTCATGTATTAAATATTTGTTGAATAGCATATATCTGCAATAAGCATAGAGGAATGAATCATAATGATTGAACAATTTGATATGAAATGAACAAATAGAAGCTATCAGAGGAGGTAAAGCGGATAAAGAGGAGAGATGTGTACAAGCGAGCGTGAAGCTGACGATTAGTGTAAAAGTGAGAGAGTATCTCTGTGTAAATACACAGTACCACACATTGCATTTTGGGATAAGCTTCAGTTATATTATTATATCTCGGTGTGTATCTCCCACTTTATGTGGAGTGTAAGTTGACGAAAGGTTCAGGTAAGAGCAGACGGCAGTCCATTGCCTTCCAACTAACCCAAACGAACCTACACATTTTGTATTCTGGACAGGTGTGTTCTTAGCAAAGGCAGAATATCCCTATTTAATAAATAGTCGATCTCGATAGTATCTATCGATACATTTATTTATATTTTCATATATGTATGTAGATATACCAATCGCCATTACAATTATGTTATTACATAATGTTTATTGTATTAAGGAGTATTTAGTACTATTTAGTACAATTAATTGAAATTGAGTGTGTTCTTCCAAAAACATATTATAGAATTAGTGTTAGTTAAGTATTAGTAATGTAATTGTACTTGTGAATTAACTCTACTCACAGATAAGTGGCTAATAATAATTTTTAAAATCGTGGCTTACTTAAGATGAGACCAAAAACAGGTACCTTTATGTAATACATACTACAAATGAAACAAAAACAGTTTAACATCTATGCAGAACGTTTTACAAAGCCAGGAACTATATATTAGCGCAAATGCAACCAATAAGAGTGTAAACAGTAGGTAGTGATATAGTCATATACATACAAAACATTTCAAAAATTTTATATGGATGGATGTTAGCTGCGAGCATATATCTGGCTAAATTGTTTCCATTTTAACAATTTCTATATACAGAATTAATTTGTGTGGATTCTTGAGTAAAATATTGCAAGATGTCTATAAGTTAGCAAAACTTGTGTGAATTCAATATTACAAGATATTACATAACTTAATTATGTGTAGAATACGTAGACAGTGGCGTACGCAAGGGTGTTGTTTTGGGTGTTCAAACAACACCTAAACTTTTTGGTTAAGCACTAGGTATAATGCGAGTTTGGACTTTTAAGTCTCGGTTAACCTGAGTTTTTTTCAAAAACAGCACCTAAACGAAATCCTGCGTACGCCACTGTACGTAGATGGTACTTTGGATTCGAATGAATACTTAATATTATTAAAATAAGTAATTACTAACTAAGTAAATACTTATTAGCTAAAAGATACGGTGCTTCTAACAACAGTATGCTTGTTTAATTGGATATGTCATAGGCAGTAGTGATGCATAAATTATTAATAAACCATGGTAAACGGTCCACCGAAGTATTGGAATGGTAACAGTCAAGGTTAATAGACAAAATATGT
>JAQFYC010006613.1:0-11885 GCA_034694165.1 Tomocerus mixtus
ATTATCGCTTTATTCGCACTATTTGCATTACTTCGCGGGAAACTAACGCACACTTAAAATAAACGAGGAGGCTAATTTATTTATTTCTGGATATTATAATGTTTATAGTGGATTATTATAATGCAACAATTGTTTATTGTTTAAAGATATAAATTATCATACAGAAAGTGAATTTCACTTTCTTAATCATATTTACATAAGCACGTCAGGCAAGTCTCTGCATGTTCCTTGGTCTGTAATGAGAATGACGTACAGATTATGGAAATGAAGTACCCATCCACCTTGTAAAAGGAAGCACTTTCATTTTCTGATGTTAATATTTGCTTGTTATCCTATTTCTCTATTTTTAAACACCAGTTTCCCAGTTTGAAACTTTAATTGTGTTATTAATGGGCATTTGTTATTAAAAGGCCTATAAAATGTGTTAATGGGCATATTTTCAATTTTCAAAAGCTAGCATTAGTACACGCAATACTTAAAATAATTTTTATATACCTACTTTATTAAATTACAACGCAAATCTAACGATTAACTTCATTTGCATTCTATTTACTATTTACTACTGTGTATTTTTTTAATGTATGTCAATCATTTTCATCTGCAACTTGCGTGCAATTGATTTCTTGCTAACTGCGTCTATATATTACGTTCTGTCCTTGTGTATATCTTTGAATCTTTGAATCTATAGTAATTATACCTTAGGCAATTATTATTTTATCGTTATATCAATTTAGGACTATTAGTATTTGCGATTTAGATTGTTATGTATGCTAATTTATTTATTTAGCTATGGTCTTTTACAAAGTAATAAAGGAATAATATTTTGATCCTACAATGTTTATACGGAAAGTTCATTCGTAGGCAGAGCCTCAACGACTTTCCTCAACGACAACAACACAAAAATACTTTCCATTGCTTCCATCTTTGCTTCTGCTCCGAAACCGTAGCGATTGTGATGCCCGGAGTTTTGGAGGGTTCTCCCTTCCTTTCCGAGAGGCTACCATATACCTTTATACGTATTTATTAGCATGTGCAGGTTTTCGGGTATTTATCTTTCGTTGCTCAAATTATTATTAGTCTGCAGAATTTTTTTGAGTTATACCGCAACCAGACCGACGGATAGACAGACAGACACAACAAAACCATAAAGGAGGCAAGCTCCTTATAATAATGCAGTTTTTCTGATTTTGTCTATAAAATATATATTAAAAAATTAATTATTTTGGATTCTTTGCCTTTAATTATGGTTTTTGTTATCGAGATAAACGGTTCATTATTCGTAAATTCGTATAGTTAGTTAAAGTCTAAAGTTAAGAGTTAGCACACTAATATTCGTAACTAAAAATGCTCTGTAAAGTTTTAAACTGGTTCAAATAATTTTCTCAAAAAATAATTACTGTGAAATTAAGTATATCTACAGTATTAGTAAATAATAATCATCTGAGATGCTTTACAATAGAAGTTTCAAACTGTGTCCAATAAAAGGTTATTTTCTTTACATAAATCAAACTAACTATTAACATTCAAGAAATAATGAGTTGAAAATTAAGGAGATAAAATGTAATTTCTCAACGAGGCTATTCAACTCTGTTGAAATGTCAACCTCTACAATAATCTTTAGGCCAGGCCAGCTCATCTTAAGCAGTGCAATAGTTTTTACGACGTGATAAGAAAGATCATCCCATATTATTCAACTCCAGATTCACACACATCTCCCAAATTACCAATTAAAATCTCGCATCACTAATACATAATAAGTAAGTAAGTACTTTTTCTTTATACTAACTATGTATCACAATGTCAAGACACAAATTAAACCTACTAGCAAAATGTGGATAGGTTAACATATATGGATATATATTTCATATAGTATATATCCATGTTATAAGTATACACATTTTCTTAATTTGCTACGTGACGTGGGTAGTGGGTAATAATGTTTTGTTTGTTTAGCTAAATCCATGCTATGCCGCACTTTGTAACCTAGTTAGTACTTATATAAGTAGCACAAACATTATATTTAATATTTATTTTATTTTTATGATGTGGGAAAACGCAATAAAAATTTCGAAAGAGATATACCGACATTTATGCAATAAATAACAAGTAGGTATCCCACTTTTCATTGTCTGATTGCATTAAGTAGATCACTATTTTTTGTTCTAAATGCTTATCAATGAAAACATTTTGTTTTTGAGATGTCCAGTGAAACACTTGAAAGTCTTTATACTGATATTTGGTGTAGCATCCAGCCAGATCCAGAACAAAACATTAAAAATGTATGTAGTCATTCCAGAATCCCAGTTCATGTAATGTGTACGTAAATAAGTACAGAAATATCTTACGAAATATTTATGAGGACAATTTGCATACGATCATAATCAATAAAGATGAGTTCTTTTACAAGATGAACTTATAACCTTTGACTAACTATAACTATGTATTCATGTAGGTATTTGTGTCCCGCCTCTCTTTTTGATAACTACGACTTTACAACTATAATAGAGGGCAAACAAAATGAATCATTTAACTCTAACAACATATTTTCAGTCATTTAAAGATTCTTGCATAACTAATATCTACAATATGCATTGAAATATGCGATATGTATGTATAAAGCAATATAAAAATATTTCTTAAGGAAATACATGAATGTTGCACATATGTGTATACTACAGATATTTTTAGCTTCTGCACTTACTTATATAAAAATATACATCATTTTTTAGTACAATACCTTTATTATGTGTATGCCGAAATAGACCACAGATTTTTTAAATTCTAGAATGTAAAGGTAAATATAATGGATCTTAAAATATTCCGTGTATATAGGTAGAGCTTAAAATAAAAATGTAATGAAAGGGCAAACTTGTATAAAATTAATGTATGCAAATAGTTTGCATAGGATTATTACATCATCATTAGTTGTTGTGCTGTAAGGTCCTTAGTTATTATTTACTGTACTGTACTACGACTACAACTACAACCGTACCTACTCTAATTATGGGCCTGAGGTGTATAATAAATGCAGGAGTAATGTAAAGTGGACGAAGGTCATCTCAATTTACTCTATAAAAATATTGGCTCCTCATAAGTATAATGTATGCAAAGTGCAAGTACCTAACTTCAGTCTGCTAGATCCCTCTACACAAAATACTCATTTGTACTGATACATTTGCAAAAATATTCATATCTATAAGTAATAGGTACCAGTATAAAAATGGATTGGAATAAGTAGTGAAAACTGGGAATGTGATTACATCAGCAAAATCAGCATAGTATCAATATTAGCAAATGGCTGAGGGTGCTGAGGTCATTTTCATTTTACTTCTCAAACTCCCAATAATGGAGTCTGGAGAATGCCTACTAAATAATGCAGCGTAGAATGTATTGAGGGATTCAGGGAGTTGGATGTAAGATTTTAATGTTAATTAATAATTAATTAATTCATTAAATATTTCAATAAAACGGGCAATTTTGAAGACCTAATAAAATCTGATATACATACAGATAGCATCATAAGGTTCTGGTCAGAAGATAATTTTAGTGTAATTAGGTAGTATATATGAATTTTTAAAACTCGACGAAACTACAAATCAACTGGAAATTTGTTGGGATGCAGAGAAACCTAAATGTGGGTTTCATTTTTCCATAAATTACCATTTTGAGAAGAAGAAATTACAAAAATTGATAAGCCAGCATGTTAAAGTGTGTTTCGTATGAGATATGCTCCAGAAAATGAAACCCTGAGGAAATTGCAAGCGAAAAAACATTAACCGTTGCATACTTTGCGCTTATGACGTGAAGATATCTTTAAAGATTAACGGGGAATCGGGCTGAACTGATTAATGATTCCTGGACTCATTAGCTTGAGCTTGAGTGTGTGTAGAGCAAAATGACTCAATTCTCACTGGGGTCCTTAGAGCAAACCAAAAATTGAATTCATGTATCAAAATATAGATGTATAACTGGACCAAATGTCGAAAATGATATCTACGCAAACTGAATTGAAGATAATGATTCCAGGAATCGATAGAGTACGATATCGCGAATATCAAGGAAGGTGTCTCTAAGTTGACAGGCAGGGATACGAACTGTTTTAATTTTACAAAATCTTAAATAATCTAATTTGATAGTTGCATAGGGATTTCATCATTCTCGTTGGTATACCGCAATTTAAAACTGGATTTACGATCGGATGGGGGACCCCTCGTAACTGTAACTATAGGAAATAATATATTTGCTAAAAAGGATATGTACTTCGTATTGTTTTCCCAGAAAATCGAAGATCGACATTTCAAAAGGGACGACAGTCAAAGTTGCACATTTTTGATAGTCTCCGGATTTTGCACGATTCTGTGACCTCAGTTTGGATTCAAAAGCGTAATAAGCATCAGACTATTCTCAAAATACGGTCAAAGGATGGCATGTGATACGTTGACAAAATGGCCGGAAGAAGTCTTGAAAATTCTTCATTGTGTAAGTTATTCCTAGAAATCGCAGATTTGAATTTGAATTTTCCTGTGTTTCCTTATATTAATGAGACTATAGGATATAAAATTACCCCGTACGATGTGACATTAATTATTAAATACGCTTTCTAAAGGTTTTCTGTGCCCTTGCTGTGATTTTTCTATTTTTGGCTGGCGGTTGGGGAGGAAATTCTTGGCTGGCACTTGTTTTCATCCCGATGGTTGGTGCAATTGTTATCCTTTGCTGGTTCATATGTGATGACCCAAGACAATTCAAACTGGCGGTATGGATAATTCATATTGTACATGTAGTAAAATTTTATAATTGTTTATGGTTTTGTTCAGCACAAAATCAATAAACGGACCTGAGATAATGTGGAATCCTGAGATACGCAAATCAATCGACTAATTATGTAGGCTAATGGGCATTCGGGAGGGTGGGGCACCCAAATTCCACGCTCGGTTGACAATTTTGAGGAATTTCTGGGGAAAATTGGCATGCTGCCGTCTAAAAACTCAAAATCCCACTGTTTCCGAATTTAGAGGTCTCTTAACAACAGGGTGGAAGGTACCCAAAGTAAAAATTGATGGTCCGGAAATAGAGTACGACCAGAAGGTTACCTGACCAAATTAGGGACCTCAATTCAATCCCAACCAGGATTCAGAGCAGACAAAATCCTCAGGGTCGACATTTTCTCATTGTTTACTGGGAAAACTAATTAATTAAATTATTATTTAATTGTCTTTGCAGCTTTTGATTTATTATATCATTGCATGCATCTTGACGGGTGTAGGGATGATCCTTGGAATTATAAATGTTGTCAATATCGTCAAAGTTATCGGTGATGGACATTTTTGTAGAGGAAGAGGATATTACGAGTGGAGTAGACCAGAAAACGTCGCGCCGCGTCACTCGCGTCAGTCAGGCTATTATGATCCCCGTATCGAGTCTGGCTGTGACAACATTTTCCATCATGCTGCCTTTTACTATCTTCTATTGGCCTTTGTAAGTTACATATTTATTTGAAATATTCCTGACAGTTGACAGGATAACATTTCTTTTTGAAACTTTGCACTCTCATTCACTCGAGAGAATATTAATTTTGCATTTTGTCATTTAGATTTTTACCATCGGAGCTTTCGTTTGCTATGTTGTGTCAGCCGTTTTCAACGGGAAAAAGGGAAAGCCTTGAATCAGAAACTGATGAATGACTTCTGAATAGCCATATTAAACAAATGTACATATTTACATTACATTAGTCGTGCTATAGTTATATTAATACAATTGTTAGCAAGCATCGCAACAGCAAGTATCGAGAAGGAGACTAGTTAATACTTTTTACTAGTTTTCTATAAATAATATTCAACTCATTCTTTTAACTGATAATACAATTAACTGCCATTAAGCTTTTAAGAAATCAGCAATCTAATCGCTAATCACAAAAGTAATATTGTATCTCCTATTGTAAACTCGGAATACAAAATAAAGAATGAATATATTTTCATGTAAATACTCCAATATTGTAAGTAAAGCCTTCCAATATCGTATAGCCTTTTCACCTTTTCCATGTTCGAGTTTTAGGTTATAAGGCTGCTAGATATCCCGAATTAAGACAGATCGTTTTGACTTTCTAGTTTCTACCCTTTGGAAAATGTGTTCCGAATTTTAGTTTTATAATCTGGATTTTTAGAGAATATGGAGATATTTTGTTCCAATAATCATTTTATTCCCTTTTCCCATTTTATTATTGAGTATGAATGCGAACATTCGGACATTTCATCCGTATTTACAATAGTATCGTATACATATCTGCCTATCGTATCAGTATTTTATTATGGAAGTAGAAACTCAGAAAAATGTAATGTAGATATAATGTAAAGTTGTAGATAATGTGGGATGAGATAAAGTTTAGATGGATGCGGATTACATTTACATTACAACAGCGGATGCGGATGTAACGATGCAAGTTAATTATGAAAAATAAGTGGGTATTGCTAAACCCTGATCTATTTCGGATTGCGGGAAGTCGGCCTGGTCGCATTTTCGTGAATAGAACACCACACACCTCAGAAAGAAAACTGAACGAAGAACATTTCTGGTTTTCAGTCGGTGGTTGTTGAGTGCAGGTAGAGTTTGTATTTGTAGAGTGTAATATCGTTTCTCCAAAACGCTTTTCACGACACGACTTCCCATTTTTCCAGCCGTAATAGACGAACTGGAGTATTTTTCATTTTATTTGCAGGATCCTACCAGTACCAACAGACAGAATGGGGGTAACCGATATCTTTAAATGGCCTGAAGGAATCTTGAAAGTTCTTCATGCTGTAAGTTTTGATAATTTTGAAATCCGTGGAAATTGTACATTGTATCGTCATCGTAGTCTGCTAATAAATACATGGATGACCTCAACTCTGAACTATACTGAAATATACCATATAAATAATCATTTTGATTGACCTATGATTATATCCTATAACAACTTGATATTTATTTTAATTTGTATCCAGGTTTTTAGCCTCCTTGCTGTAATATTCTTCCTATCAGCCCTCCAAGGTGTCTCTTTGAAAGACGCTCCTAAGCATCAGCTTTGGCTCGCCATGATTTGTATACTGTTGATTTGCGGAGTTGGCGTCATCATCTGGTTAATATGTTCTGATCCGAGGGAATGTAAATTTTGGGTAAGGAACATGAACAGACCTAAGTTGCATTTATGCGTTTGCCCATTGCATTGATTGGATATAATGTTATTAGTTAATAATAGTTACCAACGACCAACACTAAATATATACTTCATACAATACAATTACCTTGTCTTTTCTCCAGCTATTGGTTTACTATATCGTTGGAGCAATCTTAGCTTTCATCGGATTGTCCGCCGGCTTTGCAATTATTGTTGCTTTGTTGGACTATAGTGGGATTACTAAAAGTGACTTCTTTTGGCTAATAGTAGGAAGCTTAGTAAGTGATCACAATTTATTGTATAAAACCACCAAATCACATCTAGTATATTCACCTCTTAAATATTATTGAAGGGTGAGTTATTATTTCATTAACTTTGTCCAGGTTTCTACCATCGCTGTCTTCGTTGTCTACGTTGTCTCTGCGGTCTTGAATGTGTGCAAAGGCAGGCCTTGATTTGGATTGACTGCCTCTGAAACGTTCCCTGCTTCATGATTTCGAATTTTCGAATAGCAATATTAAACAAGTATAGCCATTCCTAGCACATAATCATTATTACTTTTACTCACTTCCATTCCAAATGTGTTCATTTATTATACTAAACTTGAATTAACTATCTATCTTGTATTCTACTAATAACTACAATTAACTGCTGAATATTAGTGATCTATAGCTGTCTTTTAAAATATACAAACGTAGGAAGTCCAGTAATTTTAGCTGTGTATTTACATTCTCTTCCTAATAACCTCATTTTCTGTAAGGAAAATTTCAGCTCTAAGTTTGTTAAGCGCACGGGAAATAAAATACATGTTCTGTTTTGAAATTTGGGTATTTCGGAGTAAAAATTAAATTACATTGTAATTTTTCATATTGACATCCATATTATTTACAAAAAATGCTAGCAAGATTATTTTTAAGGGATTATTTTTGTTGCATTCTTGCAATTTTCATTTTTTAGTCTAAACTTATATTCTCTATCTAAACATTCTAAGTTTTAAGAATCCATAGAATTTCCACATAGTTTGTCTTGACTAGCTGTAAACACGATCTAACTTATAAAACTTGTTCTAACCATGCTGCACACAAGTGACGCGTTTTCGAGACACAGGGAGAGATTTCTTTGAAATATAGCCTCATTTTTTTAAAAAAATGTAGTTTGGTGTTTCATATATATTTTTTAAAATTAGTTTACCTATAGATCTACATTTGTACTACTCTAGAAATGTTAAATGAGCTAACACTTTAATTTATTTTTCGAAATAAGTGAATAATCCTCAATACAATACATACACCCTAGGGACAATTCGCTCCCTAGCTTTTTCCTATGGACCTCACCCATATGTAAGGCAAGGAATTGACATTAAATCAATTGGCAGTGGTAGTTTCATAATAATATTATACATAAGTACTTAAGGGTTAACATTAAATCAATTAACAGTTTCATAATAATACTATTATACATTACATACATACATACATACATAAGGGGTTGATTTTAAGTTCATTGACAGTTTCACAATAATACTATACTTAAGGAGTTGATATTAAACAATTGATAATGCATAATCATCTACATACAATACTAAATAAGTAGGCATTATCTAATTCATTAGAATAAACATGATTGATATTTGATAAAGAACACCCAGAAGGCTAAATTGCTATAAATAATTTACGAATTTTAAATTGTATTCATACTCATAGCAAAATAAATGTAATATTTCATTATTCGACGAATGCATATTTTTCAGGCAATAGAAGATATACAAGTGTAATTAATTTACGGTATCGTGAACTAAAGCCTCGAATAAAGAATACGAGTCGTTTTTCTCTGGTGGAATTGCCTCGTCCATTTTGTGAACACAGGCGACGTAATTTTTCAAAGCTTCCGCAATAGCAGGATTTTTCAACAATATGGATTCAAGCTGAGCCCTTGTTGACTTCCAACCAACGAGATCTGAATGAAATTCGAAGAAATGTTTGTGCCTTTTGGTGTCCTCCATAATTATCATCCAAGTCGCAAATGTCAGGTACACATATAGTAAACCTAAAGGTAAGAATATAATCGTTAACAACCACGTATGTGCCTGCAATTGATAATTACACATAATAATAATAATTATGTATATAGTAAAAATTAACATTTAAGATTTTACCGCATTCATAGAGGCAATTGGGCAGTAGTTTTTTAAATACCACCAACAGATTATTTGAAACGTCCCTGAGTTCCTTATTGAAATCAAGCCATTTTTCCGGAGTCTCTTCCAAAAATGTGTAGCCAGCAACGGGAAAGGCACATCCGGAAATAGTCACCGTGTCCATTACACAAGTTTGTTTTCGATTGAGTTGTAGATACAAAAAGAGTCCATCTAAGAGGATTAGCCGCTTCTTGATCAGAAGAAAATGAGATCTATGCAATTTGGACTCCAGTTCCCAAATCCGGTCGAGTTGGCCTTCCATTGGGTCCAGTAGAGATTCTACGCAATCTTCTACTTGTTTCTTTTCCTCATTGGTTAACTTTCTGTTTTCTTTTTTGGCATCACATAGAGGACTCCAAGCAGAGAGAAACGAGTTCTTCAGAGCGGTATAAAATTTATTCCTGTTTTCCACAGTAGAGTTGATAATAGGGTCCAAAATACAAAGTATTTCATCCAAAGTCTTCGTCTGGAAACATTTATTACATTTCCAATCCGATTTTTCATCCAGAGGGTCCGAGGACAGAAAGTAGCCAAGATTATCTTGTAAGGGCAGAAATCGGGGTTGTTCCAATTTACATTTTTCGCAAGTAAGAGCGGAGAAATATGTCTCCAATTCCGTGGGGTCCTTGCATCTTTCACAGGCGCAATTGTAGCCCCGATATTTTGCGATGTATTCACGTCTCTGGCGCGTTCCAGCAATATCATCATTTATACTGGCCATTATACGTTCACCCTCTTTAATATTCTTCATAGCGATATAAACGCGGTCATATTTTTCAAGTCCCTGTCCTTTTTGGAGAGCTGGATTCAACGGCTGGCTTACAACATTTGGCATACAACCAAGCTCTACACCGTATCCAGTAAGTTTGACACTGTAAACATAGTTTCAAATACAATTTTTACGCTTTTTTACAAAATACGGTAGAAATATTATCATTTCTTGCATTCTTTTTAATCGAAACTGGAAGCCCCTCTAATATCACAAGCTAGGCTTTATTTTACATTCAGCAAAGATTGCAAAAGTGGCAATATAATTAAAATATGGGATTTTACCAGGTTGGCACTTCAGAGTCGGCTTTCAAGTTCACTTCGATTATCTCAAAGACATCGGCTATGATCTTCTTTTTAAATTGTCCCTTAAACCCACAACGTTTGTATGCGAATCGGACAAGGATCGTTTTGTTTTTCTTGTTTTGAACATGTTCAAGCTGAGATGGGTAACCATGAGGGTACTGCAACAATGACTGCCATTTCGCAGGGTACACCGATTTCAGCATCAGGGCACGTACGAGGGCACTACGAAGATAAATACCTTCGGAATCCTTATAAGGGTATTTCCCGGCGAAGATTTTGCATTCCAACTTTGCATGTAAGGGTTCCTGTATTGAAAATATAAACAAATATCATTAGTTTAGTCACACTGTCACACCAATAACAGGTAGTGCACTTTTTTAGATGTTGGTGTCCCCAGCGCCTAAGCGCCTAGAAAGTGGTGTCCCCAGCGCCTAACGCCTAGAAGTGGTGTCCCCAGCGCCTAACGCCTAGAAGTGGTGTCCCCAGCGCCTAACGCCTAGAAGTGGTGTCCCCAGCGCCTAGCGCCTAAAACTGAAACTATTAGTTTTTATGGAAATATTCATAAAATTAATTTTTGTGTTTCTATGGAAATATTCATAAAATTAGTTTCAATAGAAATATTCATAAAATTAGTTTCTATAGAAATATTCATAAAATTAGTTTCTATAGAAATATTCATAAAATTAATTTTTGTTTCTATGGAAATATACTCTATATAAATTATGCAATATAATAATTACCATAACAATTTTCAGATATTCACCTTAACAAATCTATTTGACTATCAAACACAGATATAATCATTATATAAGCCCATTTTGACTATTAAATGCAAAATAATCACTATAGAAAGCCATCTTGAATATTAACTACAGATATAATCACCATAGCAATCCATTTTGACTACTACGTTCAAAATTGTCAGCATAGTACCCCGTCTCGACTATTATATACAATATTTTTCATTCTTCAGCTAAATTAGTATCCACAATAACACTTAGTAGCCGAACGTAACTCCGGTACTTTCTTGCCACTGTTGGCAAATTAACCTAAAAACGAAAGGCTAAATAAATTCTTCAGTTTATTTATGTTAGCCAAATAAATAAACAACTAAATTTGAACAGAATAATAGTTGCTACTAGTAAAGAAATTCTCAGGGGGCACTTCTACAGCAACTGAGGGCGATGCAAATGGTAACATACTGTGACCGACATTGACACGATCTTCAGCCTTACTTGAGTCAACAGTACTTTTCTTAAGAAACTACTTTGCTTTCTCAATATAATATAATAATAATTTATATTTTATATTTTATATATTTTTATTTATATTTTATGTATTTTTTTATTTATATTTTACAAATTTTTTTATTTATATTTTATATATTTTTTTATTTATATTTTATATATTTTTTTATTTATATTTTATATATTTTTTTATTTATATTTTATATATTTTTTT
>JAQFYC010006614.1:0-11885 GCA_034694165.1 Tomocerus mixtus
CGGACGCACGGACGCACGGACGGACAGACATTGCGATTACATAAGCCAGCCTCGCACACTCGGGCGGGCTAAAAATTGCCAAATGTTTTTACACGGGAATACTACATGTTTTGCTTGATACAATTTTTTAGTTACCTCTTCCAACACTCTCCAGATTTTAGCATCATCGAATTGATCAAAAGGATCGAGATTATAGCGCATTGTCCCACAAAATAAAACAGGGTCTTGAGGAATAATTGAAATATTTTTCCTTAGGTCGTGAAGGCCGATGCTGTTAATTTTGATCCCGTCAATGTAAATTTCTCCCCGTGGCTCCGTCATACGAAACAAGGCTTGGATAATGGAACTTTTTCCTGCACCAGTTCGACCAACTATTCCAATTTTCTCCTTCGCTTTGATATTGAAATTTAAATTTCGTAAAACCGATTTTTCGTTGTAAACTAATGATAAATCCCTGAAAAGGATTTCACCACCCTTTGGCCAATCTTTCGGCACTTCCGCTCCTAGCAGATTTATTTATTTTAAATGTGATTAATATTTTGATCAATTAAGTAAAAGTAGAAGTCATTGCAAAAATACCTTTCGCAGACTCTAGAGAAGCCTCTGAAGGGAGTTCCACATATTCCAAAGTCCTTTCAACAGAGGTCATCAAATTGGCAACTTCGGCAGACTGTCGCATTGCAAATTGAAACCAAACTGTCAAATTCATCGCCGCTGTGATGGCTAAGCCTACGTTGCTACTTGTTACAGCTAAAAGTTATTTACAAAAGTTTGAACTAAGTAACTATGAAAGCAATTGTAATGATTATACAAACTTAACCTTCAATATTAAATTGCATACTCACAATTTTGAAAGATAAGGAAACTAAATGTTACTATTGCCAAAAAGAGAATAGAGACCAGCTCCACCCAAATCCCAAAACATCTTGCAGTAGCCAAAAAGAGGAACCACGACGATGTATGAATATCCTGTAGAATATAAGTATAAATATTTTGCTTCACATTTATTCGGAATTTACTTTCGAAATTTAATTGTTATTAAATCATAATAACATACCTGGTGCGCATCAAATTGTTTAATTAATTTAGCTTCTGCATTTGCAGCTCGTATACTTGTAAGTCCTTGAAATGTTGACGATGCGTGAACGAAAACAGGACTTTTGGCTATAAACATTAAAATCAGGTTTTAGTAAACATTGAAAACCTTTTCAGGAAAAACTTTGAAAAAGTAACTAAATTCGAAGTCTCACTCATTCCTTCAATGCGTTTAACATCCCTGGCCGTGTTGACATAAAATCCGCGCATGAACCACAAAAGTAGTAAGACCAGAACAGCAGGAATTGATATGACCCAATTGGAATAAATGACAATCCCTAGCACACCTATCATCTGAAGAAATATTATGCTAGCTTCAAAGAACATAGGGGGAAGCATTTCATCCATTGATCCCAAATCTTTCGTAAATCGATTCATCACTCGCCCTAAAAATAGTTTATAAAATAATTTTCCCATCAAATAAATAAGGTAGTATACATTTTGAAACTCGGGTTAAAGTTTTTCTACTGGGATAACTACACTGCAGTAACGGTAACATTGGAAATGGTGTCAAGATTTTGGGGAAATTAGAATATAATTAATGTTAGTATTAGTTTGAATTATTGGCAACGTATGGTTATTAATTTACCTGGTGGATTTTCGTCAAAAAATTTAGTAGGGGCTCTGATAATACTGGCGAACATATCATTGTGCATGTTAATACTTATAAATGAGCTATAAGTAAACCATCCAATAGCTCTGAGAAAATTTAAAGAAAGTACCAGTGCCACAAGTCCACCGTACACCCCTAAATATAATGTCTGTCCTAAATAAGTGTCGTCTTCCCCTGCAATATCCTTTTTAGCCTTTTCTTCTGCATTTGTCCTACAAATTACAAAATAAAATAATGCTTCATTTAATTCTATCTAATTAGCACAATGAAACCGTCTTTAAAACCTATTAATGTTTCTAATGGATGACAAACAAGGATAAATTACCAAAAAGACATCCAAAACTCTGTAGCTGTGATGGCTACTTGTGCTATGATGCAAACAAGCATTAAAAGAAAAAGTCCAAAGTTCGAGTTTCCTTTTTGAAAATAATCCCAGTAGACTCTCGAGTTAAGAGTTCCTTGAGCCAATTTTTCAGCTTGGCCTTCCTGCTTTTTGTGTGTTTCAGGTCCAGCAGTCTTTTCCTGGTAGGTTTAATGTAATAAAATAAGTTCTGTAATACTTTGTAAATTACCTTAAAATATACCTTAATCGACATCTCTGGTCTAGATCTAGTGTCTCTGGGAATTCAAATATGAATATTAATTTACCCCATACATGTGGCGTTGTGCGATTTTGTGGGAATTTAATTATAAACGCCTACCAAATTCTTCGTGTTATAGTTTGGGGTTTAGATTTCGTGTTACTTTGTGGTAATTTAGTAATAAATGTCTCTAATATGCCATTTAAACTATTTTCATCAACAGAACCGATCCAATTTGGGTTTTAGACTGCGCATAATGTCCAATGCCGAGGTGCCGAGACAGTTGTATACACCAATAACCTTTGTTTATTGTTACTTTACCATTATGTTTATCTCTTCTTCATTGCCTACCTCAGGTTTTTGTACAATGCTCTCCCTTCTCGACTTTTCCTCTTCATCGCTATTAGTGGTAAGCAAGCTCACAAAATCAATTCCTTGTTCTACAAGCTGATTAAAAGTTCCTTGCCCAAGAATTTGTCCCTGAAAAATTAAAAATGATTAAACTGTATAAACTAAACTGCATTTCACCTGTTAATTGTAAAATAATTTAGGCGAAGGAAAGCTTTGGAATTGAATATTTTGTCGCTTTATAGAATAAACAACAATTAGTGGCCAAAATGGTTACATCTTTGAGATAAATATGATGAAAAATGGGGAAATCATTTTATGGAAACCCGTGATGCCCAGTGTATTGCCTGGGTTTACTAAATTAGAGTCTGGCTTTACTTACTTCGTTAAGAACAATGATATGATCCGTTTGAGGCAAATATTGGAGCTGATGAGTCACCAAAATCCTTAACTTTCCCTTCAAATGCTGTTTTACACACTTGTCAAAAAGGTGTTTGCTAACTCGGGTGTCTACGGCGCTAAGAGGATCATCCAATAAATAAATATCAGCAGGTTGGTACAAAGCCCTTGCTAAGTTGACCCTGGCCTTCTGTCCACCACTAAGAGATACTCCCCTATCTCCCACGACGGTCATATCGCCTTGTTCTAACTGTTTTAAATCGTCCATTAATGCGGCTGCATTCACCACATCCGAATACAATTCTTTGTCAAAAGGCCGTCCAAAGAGAATATTTTGTTGAACGTTTCCAGAAAATATCCATGGTTCTTGACAAGCAAAAGACGTCCGCCCTTGGACTATGCATTTACCTTCCAGAATTGGTAGCTCCCCGAGTATGGCATTAAGTAATGTTGTCTAAATCAAAAACACAATTAAAAATTGTTACATATTATACCCATACTTCTAATGGTGAATGATTTTTGTTTTCCGTTACGTAGTATTTTGAGTACAATAAATTTGACAGCAAACTAATCATTTTCGTATATCAACCCATAGCGTAGGTTTGGTCAATTAAATTATTAAAATAATTGTAAATAATCAATTGTGCATAACTAAACATCCATAAATATCCATAAATCCATAAGCTAAAAATGCAAAGTTTATAAATGAGTGGCATGGATATAATTTACTAAAATCCCCTACATTTTACAATCAAAATAAGTACTTGCTTTGCCCGATCCTACTGGACCAACAATCGCAATCACTTTATCTCCAGTCGCTTCAATGTTTATTTTGCTTAAATGATTTTTTTCAGCGTTCCAACTAAAACAGAATGCACATTCTTTAAGTACATATATAATTGAATCTTGAATGCCAATTGATAAAAATAGTAATAAATGGTATGTACCTAGCAGTTGCAGATTGGAATGATATTGCTGGAAAGGAAGGCTTTTGCTCCACATTATCGTTTGGTATTGTAGCAATACTATCAATTTTTGTAAAATTTTTGCCTTTCATTTGCCCCTTTTCTTCTAAAAGCAAGAACTCCTAAAATAAAAATTGATTAACATGTTATGTATACGTATGTTCACATATCTTTTGGTACTTATGTTATGATATGTTTAATCGGAGTACCTCGAGTCGCTTTAATGAAATAATAATTTCCCCTACTCCAGATGCCGCAGAAGGAATAAAATACATCATGCTCTGAATAATTACATTGTAGACGGCAACAGTGAAAAATACTTTATCAGCCGTCAATTCCTTATCGGAAAGAACGAAGAGTAAAAACGTTAAGAATGGAATCAATTTTGACGCGGAAGAAAAAATCGAAAGATATATTCCCCTCAGATAGGAACGCTTTTGAATTACTTTCATTTCGAGCCTGAATCATAATAAGCTCAATTAGTATCAAAAAAATGTTTTAATAATTATGTCTTTTTTCTTCATAGAGAAACGTTCTTACTTTCGCAGATTGTTAATGAGGAGGGTGAACGGTTTTTCCCAAGCATACATTTTAATTACACGAATTGCCATTATAATTTCATTCATAGCTCGCCCCCTTTCGTCAGTTTTAGTAGCAATTTGCCGTCGATAATTTGTCGACAGTGTTCCATTCCAATCTGTTAAGTATTAAGTAATACAATTCAAGCCTTATAAATGTCTTAGTGTCACTATTCAATATTGAAAGGTATTATCATAGTAGCAATAAATGTAAAGTTACATTGGACGAAAGTCATAATAAGAACAATGGCAAAACCAGCCAAACTAGAGACACCGAATTCATCCCAGAGAAAGTACATAAAAATTCCCAGCTGAATGGGTCCCATGATGAAGAAAGGGAAAAAAAGAAGATTCAAGTCGAAGCGGTTGACATCATTCGAGAGAATGTTCACAAGTTGACCAACTGTTGTTTTACCTTGAGCTGCTTTACTGAGTCTTAGTGCCTATAAACAGGAAAAATTTAAGTAATTTTGTGTTGTGGCTTGCATGTCGGCTTCGGCCAAAAACCATCCGGAGTCGGACAGGTAAGTAAGCCCTGTCCTCACTCTAAAATCCGCGACAGGTATTGTGAAATAGGTTTATTTCACTGGAATTGGTGATGTAATTATACTTGAATAAAGCTATTTTACGATTACAACAATTACATTACATCATAGCATAATAGAATAATGTATTGATTGCCCCTATAAAGTAATTTAGTTAGTAAAGCACGTAGTGTAATGTATAATTATCGTATACTATATTGAATCAAATATGTTATGATCATTTAGGTATATGTAATTCTTGTTTTAATACCTTTCTGTAAATTATTGAAGAGCAAGAGATCCGACACCTGTAGAGAAAATGTTTTTTCATCAAATTTTGAACTGTAACATCTAACATCTATAGATATTTAAATTGTAGCATCTTGGAAGCACTTACCTCATGGCTACAACGAATGCACCATGAAAACTTGGGTGAAAAAATACAGTGACCAAAAGGGTGGCAAAAATCACACCGCCGGCTAATAAATATTGATCTCTTTTTACGTATTTTGTTCCTTCCGAAAACGAGCTCACCAGTTCACGTATTAAAAGAGGCTGCGCTACTCTGAAATACAAATAGGAATTTTATAAAATTGCTACCCTTCTCAAGACAAGTATTTAGAACAAACATTCCTACACTAAATTCCATACAACCCACACATTCAGTCTATGCATGCAATAGATGTAATGTAAGATATAATAGTAGGACTGTCTTGTTGGCATTTTCAATGTTTCAATTTGCACTTGTTGTGACTTGTTTTAAGGAAAATGCACTTCCGAGGAGATCAGGAGATTTAATACATTTTTTTCATGGACATACTAGATTTCCCCGGATTTCCCAATGATATCCTTGAAATATTAATTGTAACTTTTACCTTAAAATACACTCCGTTATGAAATAAAGGATGAAAATTGCAGCATAATGAGTTCCGAATACAGCCCAAAGAGCTCTAAGTAACTTTGGACTTTTTCCAGGTTTACTTTTTGCCATTTCTAATTCATTGTTCCATGCACTGAAATATTAAACCAAAACCGTTAGTATAAACCTCAAATACTTAAACGCCAGTTTAGCATTCTAGTATCGCGAATGGAAACTTTTAAAACTATTGACTAACGTTTCCAATTTGTCTCCCAGTGTGGATGATATATCACTTTGGCGTGGATCATACAGGTCGTCGAGTACTAAATCCCTTTTATATCCTTTCAGAAAAAACGGAACAAGCCACAGAAAAAAGTGTCTTGATATAGCATTAGCGTTCTTAACAGGATTTGGGTTCGATTTCTTGTCAACAAAATCCATTTTGAGTTTTTATTCCTAGCAAGCAATCAACGTTGTGATGTGAACAACTTTAACAGAAATGACTTGAATTCTGTTTCACCGTAACTACATTACCGAATGAGAATATATACCAAACAGATGGAATTCTTATCTCGGCATGCACATATTATCTCAAAAGCAAACATTTGTTACATATTATCATCGGTTGGATATTTAAAACATGGCGCACGGCAGTTTATACACAATGCAAAAAAAGTTTAACGCCTTTTCTAAAAAATTAATTTGTACATTAATTTGTATGTAAATTGTACAAGTAAGTACCTATTTGTAGCATATTCGATTATACAAAATGTTACTAAACTCAGTTTGCGTGTATGAAAAATCCTGTGTTAAAATCTTTATTATAATATGCGGCGATATATATGTACTCACCACCACCACTTGATAAGATATAATTGTACGATGGACTATGTCACGGACAGTGAGAAAAACTAATGAATGTTGGGTGTGTGTCAGTGTGTCAGGTACATGCCTTATCTTGTCAATACCAATAAACAGCGGTGTAGAGAAGCAACTTGTGGTATCTTTAAAATTAGTTGCATTATTGCCTATCATGATGATAAATCATAGTGACCATCATGGTCTTTGAATTCTCATGAAATCTCAAGCTGCTCAATGTTTGGGTAAATTGAGATTCAGAATTGTATTGCAGATATCAGAAGCTTAAGGTTCAAAACTCAGATTGAACGCATTTTTCAGTGGCGTTTGGAACCGCATGTCCATATATGTCCAAGTCCACGTATGTACATGTCCGAGCTCCCCAGACCACTTTCAGCATTCCAAATGGTCATTAGTTGTCGGACGATAACTTGACTAAATTTTTGAAAATATATATAAACCCCAGATTTGAATTTATTAGACCGCTTCTCAGGCCGAATTTGTACATATATCGTATGCCAATAAAATCGTTCAAGAGGGGAAACATTTATTGGTTACTAAAGTGAAAAAGAGTTTGTTTAAAACCCTAATAGTAAGTTTCAAACCAGGTTGGGTTCGGTTGAACCATACTTGATAGTATGTTTGTTTAAACCTCACCAGTGTGGTTTAAAACAAACTGACTTTCAATATGAATTACAAAATATTATTATACAATGGATTGTGATTCTCAAGGGTTTGGTTTACTACGACAAACCATCAAACGGCATTTGACAGGAAAGCGGCTGGTCTAGAAAGTAACGGACTATGTAAATCCCATTGATGAATAATACTGACAGCGACGAACATCATAGTAATAAACCGAGCCAATCGGGTGTGCCCAAGTACCGCAAGAGGACATAAAATCCAAAATCTCATAGTGCCCCATGTATGGGGTAAATTGAGATTCATATTTGGATTCCTTGTGACAACACCTTTAAAACGATACCCCACTTGACATTGTATTTAAAAAAGTAAGTGGGCGTGGCCAGAACTCCAAGAGGAAATGGCCCATTTGGTCCAATTTTACATACCAATGTACTTAAGACCTCCTATTTCGAATTCTGAAAGCAGAATTCAAAAAAGTTGACGCCTTCGAAAGTTAGAGCGTGGAACTCTTTACTTACTTACTTCCTGACAGACGTAATATTCCCATAATATACCTGGCGGTACATAATAAACCATGGCAAATACTCGGAGCAAAAGTGTGGTAATTATTTAAATTTCACAATATCCTTTTAGTCAAATATCACATTGCCAGACAATAATACAGTGCGTTTTTTCTCACCTTGCCTCATTGAATTGCGCTGTGAGAAAGCGTTATTTATCCTTGCAATGAAATCCGCTTACCTGATTTAAAAGAGTTGAGCTGTGTGTGCGTACTAGAGGTATCTTCGCTACGCGTCGATACATTAGTATGCACCATACATCTCATGTAGCATTCATCTAGTGATAAGTTTGTTTTTTAAGGAAGTTTTTTAAAGTTATATTACCCAGTAATTTATTTATGAAATTCGGAGTAGAGAAATTAAATATCATTCCATCACTTGGACGAGGTAGTTTGATAAGTTTCTGAGAAGAGCTTTACGTAGGCACATTTTGAGTGGTAAAAAATAGGGTGAATGTGTGATCTGGAAAGTGATAATAGTTAATGCCAATCAAATTAGTATAGCTTTTGTTTACGTATACAAGGTTCTCCATATATTCAATCCAAGTGCATTTAAAGGACGGATGCCATCGTAATCAAAAAGAGAAGGTAAACAACCACGCAGATCGATATTTTCCTAGAATTAGAAATGATAACCTACAATTTAGATTGTGTCCTCCATCCTCACAGCAACAACGGTTAAGTGTAAAGCGTTTCTGTTCTCTCGTGTTCCCACCGTTTTCGTGCAATAGAAAATATTTTAACCGCTTCATATTTTGTAGGATTACTGAGATTTAGTGGTATTACCTAGCTGTAGATAAAATTGGCGAAAAATACGATGATTTCAGTAGTTAATCACATTAAATAATAATTTTATGCAATGATTATAATTATGACGATAGAATTGCCTTTATATAAATCATGGACCGATTCTTTTTTAGTTCTTCCTTAGTGTACAATTTTTTCCACTTTTAATTAATTGCTATTGCTAAATAGCATACGTATTCAATATGCGTAGCTTTTTGGTTTCTTGTCTTTATCTGAACTTGCTAATAGTTGTGCTTTCCAAGGAAGTTTTCTACGACTTGAAAGTAAGCTATTTTGACGGTGCTCCAGATGGGGTCCCAAAAAGAATTTTAGGGTTCAACGAACAATTTCCTGGTCCAACAATCCGTGCCACCAAAAATGATATTTTAACTATCAATGTAACAAATTTGATACAAGATCACCAGACGACGACAATCCACTGGCATGGATTGGAGCAGTACCTAAGTCCCTTTCAGGATGGACCAAGAATGCTCACACAATGTGACATACCCTACAATGCCAGCTACACATACAGTTTCCAAGTTATTCAATCTGGAACGTATTGGTAGGTAAATACATTACATTCAGTTTATTTATACCCAGGCAGTTTCGATATAGCCCGAAATTGTCGACGTTAATAAAACCTAGGCCATATCAACATTGCGGAGCTCACGATACTCTACTTCAGGCACTGTAGGTAGATATTGTGATCAATAATAGCTGAAATTGAAATATAACAATCTGTGGTAAACATCTGTAGCAATTGTAGTTTGGTATTTTACTTACATAAATATATAGCCGTCTATAAAAGAAACCGTGAGAAACCGTAGACTACTATTTAGAGGTAGTATTCAGGGGATGTACTACTCGATTCTGAAAACAGAATTCAACAAAGGTAAATTTTAGGATAGGGAACAGGGCAGTGGGTGGAATGGGTGGGTCAATTTGGCCCACTTTTGTAGAATTTCTTATACAGGGGGAACATTATTCAATTTTGAAAACAGAGTTCAAAAATGTTGAATAATAATCGGCAAAATATGGGGCATTCTTATTATGTAGTGAACCACTACATAATAATAATTGATCTTTGCATGCAATGCAATATAACGGTTTATGCGTAGTAATTACCGTTTTATATTAGTTAAACTTTTAATGACTTTCCTTAGGTTATGTGTATCAGGAATATTATTTCAGGAATATAGGGTATTAGGAAATAATTTTATTTCTCTTAAAAGAGAAGTTGTACCAATTGTGCCAATTGGTAAAGACTTCCAAATCCGTAAACCTCCAATTGTTGAAAAGTCAACTAAAACTTGTTTAGCTTAAGGCATCTATAGAGTATACGACGCACACAGTAATAACAACAAATGCAATTGCAATTGCAATGCAACAAAAATTAATGCGTACCTAATAGGCATGTCCAATCTGTTACAATCGCTAATAATAACGTACAGATTGGCTCGTGAGGCTGGGAACAATAAATATGTATAATTATAATATATCTGTAGTCCTGTGTATACGGAGAATGTTATACATAAAAGTATTGTGTAGTAGATTGCAATTATGTACCAGAAATGGGTTTCCTTTCATATTAATAGTTATGGGACTCTTATTTTAGGTACCACGCACACCACACTGGACAATATGGTGAAGGTCTATGGGGAATTATAATAATCGACAATACCCCTGAAGTCCACGAATATGACGGCGAATTTCTCCTTGCGCTCAGCGATTGGTTTCATATACCTGCACGTAACATGTCAGCCTGGTATCTGGATAACTCCCAAAGTAAAGGAGGAATACCCTACCCCGACTCCGGCCTTATCAATGGCGAGGGATATTACCCATGCGACTATGCCAATAGGAAAAATATGTCCTGCAACCCAAGTTTTGAACAACGGTACAAAGTCCTGGAAGTAGAGAGAGGAAAAACATATCGATTCAGAATTGCCAATCCGGCAGCTATTGTCTTTTATACTTTCTCGATCGACGGGCACAAACTGGAGACCATAGAAACAGATGGTGTAGACACAATAAGAGTTCCAGGGGTAGACTATGCTGGTATTTCAACCGGTACTCGATATTCTTTTTTGGTCACAATGAACGGAGAATTAGATCAATATTGGATTAGATCAAAAGCAGAATTAGTTACTTTCAAATTAGACCACCCAAATATAAACCCATTTCCCGAAGCCCATTTAAATAATCCTACTACCCTTGCTGTACTAAAATACAAAGACACTCCTTCACAAAGTATTTCTCCAGCATCGCGGCCTCTTATAAATCCGTATGCCGTGCAAGGAAGGCCAGAGAAACATGGTAATTGAACTACAGATTTGTTAAATATTAATTATGTAAAGTGAATACGACAGGTTCACATTAAAAATCCTTACGCTTCGCGAGAATTTATCTGGCGCATTACCTTAAGCAGAATTAATTAATAATGGCCAATGTGTTTTCTTTTGTATAGATCCACTAATGATCGACACTATGAGGCAGATGGGGAGTTTTAATTACTTAAAACATGTACATGAAAGTGCATCTGCTGAAAAAGTAAATGGACTACAGTTTTATGACGATCCGTTGAATCTTCCATATGCCACGGCTCCATTTCCCACAACTAATCTAACAGACCCTGATATCGCAGATTTCCTTTGGTTTATGGATTGCATTCCAATGGGGAGTGATACTGCCCCAATTTACGCGAATCAAAGTATAATCCTTTATATCCCGCACATAGACGATCCAGAAATTGACTCAAAATCGGGATTCAACAACATCACTTACGACTATTCTTCATTAGATAAACCAGGACTAATCAAAGTACTAAATGAAGAGACACTGCCTAGCAGCCTTAATCCCATTACTATTAATGGTTTTGGACATGATTATGTATGTACATTTTTGTTATTGTATTACTACAAAACCTATATGCAAATATTTTTTTGGATATCCAAGGATCGCACATTTTCTAAAACGTTTTTACTATTAATTGAATTTAGGTGGTTGAACTAATAATTAACGATTATGGTGATTCTGGTCATCCGTTTCATCTTCACGGTCACACATTTTGGG
>JAQFYC010006615.1:0-11885 GCA_034694165.1 Tomocerus mixtus
AAAACGTTGCATCCGATGGCTTTGCTCCGATTTCCTTTTCCTATCTGTCTGTGACTTGATATACAATATTTTCACTTACATAACATTTAGTACTGTAAGTACCTACTCTTTAGGTAGGTACATGGTACATTGCATTGTTATATTTCTTAATGGTATTCGGTATTCCGATAAAAATTTCAGGTTATAATTAGTATAATTCAATCATGCATATAATTCCTATACAATGCTACAGAACTGTGAAGCCAATTATTTTAGTAAAACATGGTAATTATTTTTAAGAATGAAAAATTTCAAATATAAAAATTGTCTCTTCGAAAATTGGTATTTTTCAATGATTTTTGCTTTAAATGGGTAAAGTATATAGGCTTCTATGCTATGCTTCCTATGCTACTGTTTCTGAGACGTAATAAAAAGTTTTTCGTTTACAAAAATTTAATTCATTGCAGTGTACCTGCATTGCATACACTACATAATTAACAATGTGAGAAGCGATACCTATTTTAGTATATTTAATTGTAGCTAAAACGATTAGTGTCTCACAACATAAAAAATTTAATGATTAGTAAGAACAAATCAGCAATATCTGTCTTGTTTTAAAATGTTATTTATGTAACATGGTAAACCTAAAAAATCAGAGTTAAATGTCCCCGTGTATTTCTTTACTGAATTATTTGCAAGACCAATTAGATCTGAACTAGTAGAACAGTCCAGTAAGTAATTAACTATATGGTGTACGTAATGTACATGGAAAACTTAGTCTACTTTGTGGATCATGCTTTATTTATCGTTGAAGGCATCAAAGAAGAGAATCTTTACGCAGCTATGCTAAGTAAATAAGTTAGCTAGCACAACAAGATGTTCACTCTTCCCTTGCGTGAAAGACTGTTGCAAAGTTTTGTTTCCTAAGGGGAAAAATCGCGTGCTGCATTATTGTTAGCCAAATGCGTAATAAGTAAGAAACTACGTCTATTATCCCTTCTCATTCACTCTGTGTGTCTTAGTCTTGTCTTGTCTATTAGTTCATGCTTCTTTCAAAGTATCTGAATTTGACTGATGCTAAAAACCCGTCTTTTATACTTGCAAATCAACAATTCAGCTGCAGGTACCTAAATACTATACCTACGAAGAATAAAGTGAGGAGACCAATCAGAGTTGATCTTCCTGTTTACGCAGACCAACTATATTCTAAGAACAACTTCTTTGCATTTGATTGCTTGCTGATGATTAACAAGACTGGTTGTCTCTCTTATAGTCTTTTAAAGTGGAATTATACAATTGCATTCAATTGGTCCATCTATTTCGAGCACATGCTACTAGTTTACATTAAAGACTTGCTCTATTTTCTAGTTCATAGACGTATAGGTTCTAAATTTTGGTATCTTTCTTTAAAACTTTAATTTCGCTACTAAATATACACGTATTAATCACAAAATTTCGAAATTACACTCAAAATTAGAATTTACATACTTTTCCCATAAAAGGTAAAAGCACACTTGCAAAGTTTATTTACAATTTTGCAATGGATACGTAATGCGTCATACCAGTTTGCATAATAAAGTACTGATATGTGTTATATAGCAATAGCACATTAATAAAATCGTATTAAAGATTTTATATTATAGCATTCTCCTGAGTAGTGATAGCAGAAACGTACGCGAGGACGGTAAGATACTGAACTGGAAATTGAGTGTATGGTGTAAGTCTTATGTTTTTAAGCACCTAAATAATATAAAAAGGAGTTTATACATAAATAGTATATAGAAACTATGGACAAAAGAAGATTGTAAGTTTTTGTATCCATTTACGTTGCATGACGAAGCATTTTAGAATGGCAATTATTCACAGTGGGTTATCATCATCCATAAAGTATACATAAAGCTACCTACATAGTAGAATTTATCTTTTCACTACTATACAGACTACAAAATACATTGTCAAAAATGATTGGGCTCCTGGACTTTGCACTCCTGTACATAGTTTCCTAATATATTTACTGCAACAGTGTACTCTATGCACTATGTGCCATAATCCCTTACAGCAAATACAATGAACCCTTTAATTTTGAGTGTGTGACGATCTTATGGTTGGTTAGGATACTTTAACACATTTTTTCTTTGTGTCATACTTCAACACTTAAAGTTTTACCGTGTCTCTGCATTTTTACCGAAAAAAATAACTCTTTTTGCATTTACAAGATTTGTTCTGTATTTATTGGTCTAGAATATTGCAAATACCTAATAAAAATGTAATTAGGACTGTGGTATACAGTAGCTAATGATATTCACTTGTTCTGTAATATTTTCCGAGAAATACTTAAATACACACCAGGACAGGGCATCGAGCGCTTACTTAACAATAGATTCAGTCAGATATGACAGTAGGCTAAAGTGCGAATAAATGTAAACATTTTTGAGTTATGTACATAAAGGGAATAAAAGGTAGATATCCGCTCGATAGTGTACTGTACTTATGAGCAATATTGAATTCGTTTAGTACACTGTGTCCGTTTACACAAGATTGGGCATTTTAATATAGTGCCTAATACATACACGCAGAACTGTGTGCTCAATTATTCTGTAAGTGGGAATCTATATGCCTATTGTTTGAACAATCACTCAAAGCAAGAGAAAATAGAAAATCTCAACAATCCTATTGAGTGAGAGGAGGAGAGGCTCCCTCAATCGATATGGAAACAGACAAGAGCATTATTTTCAAAATATAAATCTCATATTACTTTATCTTTATCCACGCAATCTACAAATATGTATATTTCACTCTCTAGTCTCCTTCTAATATTATTTTCATCCTATTTGATTTGAACATATTGGTTAGTTAAGTAGTTAAGTAAAAAGGTTGACGCTGATGTTACGATTGCAGATACGTATAAAGAAAACGCAGCCGATAAAATATTTGGGTAACCCCTTCCTGCCTTTTACTCACTCACCCTCACATCTCCACTCCAACTCCTACACCAATTTCACTACAAAGTGGGGAATTAGCAATTGAAGATCTTTTCTTTGTTTTCCACATTAGAGTTTATAGTTAAGTATACAGGGCTATCCGTATAGTGTTTATACACATCCACTTCTGTTTATATCAAAAATGAAACACTTGTTCTCTCTCACACATTTAAAACCTTGCCTCATTCCCATCTTACCAAAATTGAGCTTTTAAGTGGATCTTCTTTTTGAAACATTACATGTTTATAGTTTATACAATACAAAAGATGATTTTAAATATCAAATATATTGCGATTCTTTTTAAAGTTGCATTCGTTCAGACAATTTACCTTACTTTTCCTTTTAATGACTTATTAAAGTTGCTACTTAATTACTTTGAGAACAATAAAAGTTTCCATTTTCGATAAGATAAGCAATTTTATTAAGGATTGTTAATTTTTCCACGAGACGCATTAATTTCACAATAAAAGGCACTCTGGCTTAGAAAAGTGAATATTTCTTAATCAGCCAGCAGTTAATAGCCTTTGGTTTTAAGGCAACCGCAATTCTATACATTATATTACAATAGTTTTTAACAATAAATCATTCTATGAGTGTCAAATAGAGTACCTACTGTTACATTAGCCCTGAAATTTGAGCTTGAGTATTATTTCTATTATAAATGTAAGTAATTTTTGCTACTTATGCCAGAGAGTTAGGAAAATAGAGTAACTACTCTAACTACGTAGTATGTAGGTTGTGAAACTAGAATAATATATGAAGACGGAGAAGGATAAAAAGGCAATAAAGAGTTTTGGGGTTTACCTCAATAAACTTAAAACACTAGTAGTTAAGTAACCATGAATAAATACAAATACGCACTAACATTAGTATTTAATTAGTGAGATAAAGGGTTATCTTATGGATGTATCCCAATAGGCTCTGTTGCTACATATACCTAAGTAATATATATGATGAGCCTACTAGTGTTACGTCTTGTCCATAAAAATGTAACTTTTAACCTTTGCAACTAATACTAGTGCTCACTACATGCAAATGAAATCTAACAGTGTGAAAATATTCTCATAATGAGCAACCCGACAGAATCTCATGCATACGTTCCTACATGTACATCCAACATGTACATCCTTACTAACCTACCAATTAAAGGGATAAGTAGAACTTTGTGTTGCCTTGTCTTAGTTTCTACTCCGCCTACTCCACAATTTTCTTAGTTTTTCATGTTAAAACCAAAGTAAAGTAATAGAGCCTTTCAAGTAATAGCCACACCACACATATAATAGTAACTAGAGACTAGAGCATAAATACTTTATACTTTATACTTTAAGCAGGTAGCTTAACTACTTTTTAAATTTATTATCTAAGGTAAAATTCAATGTGAAATAAAAATTATTGAATGAAACTAAAGACTTATCATTATTCTCCATTATTATCATTTTATCGCCAACACTTACAACAGCGTCACCGTATGCCCACCTTTTAAACAGCAACTTGCAAAAAATCAAGTGATGGAAAAGTTTTATAGCCTACATTATAAAATTATCCGCAGCAAGCAATTATATTATATAAGTAGCCTGGCACGGTCTCCTCTGGTATTTACGACTACAAGATAGATACTCAGCTCAGCTCAGTTCCAGTCCAGTTAAATGTAGAATACAGGAAATACAAATACATACATAACTTGTAATGAATTACAAGCGTGTAAAATGCATTTTTTAATTCTTGGCTGAGCTTGGAACGTTGGAGCTTGGAATAAAATTGATTTGCACTTGCGAGCAGGTAGGTAGGAAGTGGAGAACACTCTTCTAATATTTTTCTATATGAAAGCACTATAGATAGCTATTATAACTAGATAGTTAGCATGGTGTTAAAAAAGAGAAACTTGCCCTGCTTGTTTTTATTGCAGCATTTAATCTTTAATAATCTACATACTGTGTAAGTCAAGCCATAGACAGAAATTCTTTATTTAACAACAACATTTAAATAAATGATATGGATTTACCCATTTCACTACATTTTCTTTTGCCTCTACTATAGACTCTAACTTATATTGCTCAAAGTTTATTCTAAGGCTCGATCCAGGAAAAACCAAAGCTTTATTTATAATCCAGAGTATTTCTAAATTCTTATCTAACGATCAATTTAACCCGGTTTAACATTATGTACCTAACACCAAATCTCCGTTTTATTCTCTTTTGTAATAAGTAGGTAGAATAATACCTACCCAACAACTACTTTCATAGGTATAGATTTTTTCCTTATGCAGGAAAATATTATTATGTATAATTATTAACTATTATTATTTTCATTTACATTGCTAGCACCTACATAAAATACGGCCTTTCAGTTTTATTTAAATGTAAGAGATTATTTATACCAATATCTACATCAATGTTAAAACATTACAAGAATTGGTTGTAATTCTCAAATACATATGACATACTATCCTTAAACTGCGCTAAGCCCTTCATAAGAAATAGCACACTCGGAGATTATAAATATTAATTCCAAACAAGGCAGTTGTAAAATTGATCTACTAATGATATACAGGATACAATTTTATTGAAGTCAAATTAAATTTCAGGCGACGTCCAATATGAATTTGTAAATAAGGGTACTTAATACAATATTATGTATGCACAGTATGTTCAAAAAGAAGCATATAATTAGCAAAATCTTAGTAAGTAGTTTATAAATTGTCCACATTACATTTTGTATGAGCTATATATTTTACTCCACTTTCTGAAAAATACTTTTCCAATTCCAGAGGAGGACATTTACAATAGTTGCCCGTGCCGGCGCCCCTGCCTACGACAGTAATATGTACAACTTTCTATGCAATCGCAAATATAAATACATAAAAGTACATGTTCTACATGTTTTACAAGTACAACTGCAGTTTTAGGTACTAGCGATAAAAAGTCTTAACTTATTTACTTTATCTAATAAATATAATAAGTAAACATATTGGCACGTTTTACTACAGGTGGAAATAATTTGCCAGTATTAGTTGCGTACTGTACTGGCTACAGGAAAGGTAACCTAATAAGTGCAACCACAACACAACCACTTAGGTACCTACATAGCTTTCAGTTGCAATTTATTGCAATAGTGCATTAATTATAGTTTGCTGCTAAGTAATAGAGAATTAAACTGTTGTTGTGGTTGTGGCATAAATATGATGCGCTTCTGGCATTTATAATTCTACGAAGAATGTACACTTAGTAAGTAGAAGGTAGGAAATAATAAGGGAAACATGAAACAAAGTTGATTTATGCATTGACAAAACATGCTACTTATGTATGATTGTAAAATATATGCCGTGACATGACATGTCATGTCAGATTAAAACGCAATCCTTTTTACCATTTACAGATATAATGGCTAACTTATCGCGAAGAGTTCCACCTCCAACTGCTTGCTCACTGCTCACCCTTTTAAAATGTAATATCTATCATCGTACTATTTTATGTTTCGTTATTTCCTGTTGAACTCAATCTTTAATGATTGCAAAGATAACAAGAAACTAAATTTAAATTGTTTTGTGCCTAAACAAACGTTTGCTCAATGCAATGGACTACAAATTATCCTTTAGTCAAAGGGTCAAAGCATAATGAAGAACTCATAAAAACTGACATGACACACGAGGCGTAGGTAATTTCAATATTATTGCTAATTTGTGCCCTTAAGGTATATAGATTTCACCACAATATGTATTGTAGTAAATACACTTCTTTTGAAACAAAAATTGTATTATAAAAACTACTACTGAGCACAAAGGTACTATTTTGATAAATATAATTAAGGTAATACTCCTAAATGCCTTATGTGATAATAATGTGATATAAATAAATATAATGAATGCATAATGCATAATGCATATTTGAAAAATTGCAATGCGTGTATTTTTTTTGCTAGAAATTCTTATCTATTGATTTACATTATATTAGTATTTAGCTAAAAGTAAGTTTTATTTCCAAGCGACGAACATTACAATTCTACAGTTACTTTGAAGTGGTAGTAATATTTTAAAAAGTTTTTTTTGCTATGTATGTGAAGTTCACTTATAATATTCTAAAAATTACACTAAATTGCATTTTACATTTAGGAAGGCTATTTTTAAGATTCTAAGAGCCAAACAATTATGTTTACGAAATTTGAAGTTTTGTACAAGGAAATGAATCCCATTAATATAAGTTTCTTTAATTTTTCTATATAATGTATTAGTTCCATGATACCCAACCTAGACATAATATATTATGAGATATATATATATATATTGCATTGCTGGAATTAGGCAGCCTGCTGGAGAGGATGGCAGAGTCTTAAATTTTCTTTGCTGTCATGCCAGGTGAAAGTTTCAGTATTGATGTGAGAAAATAGTGGGCTGAGCTAAATTTAAGTGAAGCTAGAGCTACAGAGCAGAGCCATTCAACTATGTACCTTCTTAGATCCTGTCTTCCCTCTTGTCCTAAATGATTTAGTTAGAAAAAACAACAAAGTTTTTAGGAGTTTGGCTATAGAGCTATATATTATGAAACTACCCATTTATTCTCTCTGAACGCCAAAGCTTAACTGTTTCCAATGCATAGTTGGGTCCTATCAGTTTTTCTCTTTTTGGGTGTCGGCGGACATCCAAATAGAAATACTGCGAGAAACGGAGATAGTTAGTCCTTTTAGAAAGAAATAAAGACCAAAGGTGATATTGACGTTTAGTATTTCCAATTGCAAACCTACTGCCATCCATCTTACCTCTTACACCTTTATTTCTGAACTTAAATTACCTATTTACTTGGGTAACTACGGTACAGTATATTATGTTGCAAGAATGTTTGTCCAATAACCATTAATTTAATTTTACGTTATGGAAAATAAAAATCCATTTTATTTAAGAATTTTCTTAGAATAGTAGTTTTGCTTCGAAAACATTTTTTGAGTATTTTTTGGGTGGGTAAGGCAACTCTGACTTTACTGTTAACAGTCAGCGTAATGGTTTTGTCTACTAGCGCACGTCTCCATTTGTTTTCCATTTAAATGCCTACTATGGTAAAGTAGAGTCTATCGAGTAGATACATAGATTATTTATTTATATATAGAAATAGGAAAATAAACTTTTCGAAGAGAAAACTATATTCTTGTGATTCAACGCAATTCTCTTCCAGTTCTTGCATGATTTTTAGAATATATGTAGTATTGTAGTAGAGACATAAGAGAAAGGGCTGGATGGCTTCCTTGACGTTTAAATCTAGTTATACTTTATAGTAGAAGTGACTGGCAGCCATAGCATAGACTTTAGTTTTGGTATATAGCTATATAAGCACTCTTTGCAAGAAGTTAGAGTATTACGCTAGTTTATGTGTGTCTCGACTAGACATCTTACACTGCATCGCATCATAGTCTCTGCTTCTTCTGCTCTATGACGGCAGCTGGCCAATTCCCATGCTAGAAAGACCAGAGCAGACCGACTTTCAGCATTTCTCAAACACTTTCAGCGCCCAGTTCACAGTTCTCTTAGTTTTCTATACCAAAACGACTAAAAGTACATACTAAACTGATATTACAACATACGAACCATATCATTGCATTTCACATCAACTCTTCTGTCTCTCTCGACATTTCTATTCCTATCTCTTCTTCTCGGCATGTGTTCCACTAGCAATAGTAGCAGTAGTACAAATACGTAACATACAACTATGTACAGGGTCGGCCTTTTAAAATTACGTACATATCTACTTAGGTACGCCAGATCCGTAGGATCCCAGAAATATGTTTTTGATGGAGATTCCAAATAGTAGACAATACAATACAATAACACATACGAAGAGTGAAACAACAATCTCATAAAATAACAGAATATTGTAGCAAGCCCTAATGTTTGTACCTATATGACTATTTTTGTAGTCTAATAACTTTAAGGAGGTTTTAAACGCTTATATTATGAACGACCCTGTATACATCTTGCAAAGGGTAGACAAATGCGCTTATTCCTTACAAAACAGTGCAAAGCTAACCTTAGCATGTCTTTAGCTGACTTGAGTTTAACTCTTCCCTTCTTCCTCTTGGCTGTAGCAACAGCAACACACTTCCCAATGCAATCCATTAGAACCGTAGTTTAGAACAAGAATCCGTAACTAACTATTCTACTCTACAGTAAGAATAGGATATAAAGTATGAAAGCAGAAACGTACCTAAGTGCCCCATACTATACAAACGCAAAGAAAAAAATAAAATAGTTCTTGAGAAATAAATATATTTCTGGTATGTATCCGAGTTTTATAAAAGAATATAGTCAAATATATTCTGACTATTAAAGCACAAAGGCTTCTCTTGGATTACTTCAGCTCTTTTGGCCCCATAACTTAACTTTTTCTCATATATTAACACTTACACCAAACTAGTCAAGTCAGTTTCACTCTTTCAACTTTCTTTTTGGGAGTAATGCAAAATGCATCACAACAATTCTTGACTTTATGTCGATTATACTAGTATCAGTGATAAGTTAGTTAAAGGCACTAATTTATCAAGAGATCTGTTATTTCTATACAACTATTACACAGTGCCCATTAATTCTACAAAACTTATATTGTTTGCCAAGTAAACTAATGAATTTACTTAGGTAATTGGCATTATTTCTGTTTCATGCAATACCACAAAGCTGCTGAAGTTTATGACAAATACAAAAAATATACGTTAGGACGGCTGGAATCTACAATGCAAGAATTTTTTGACTTCCAAATTAGAAAAATAATAATATTATAGGAAAACTAATAAGAAGTACCTGCATAAGTACATATACAGTACATACAGTAGATAATGCAAGCAGGCAAACGATTTTTTTCATATTAACCACAATAGTTCATAATATATGCCAGTAAATAATGTATGTAACAATATCGCGTAACTTTGCAAGTAACTACAAGTAAGAAAACTCTAAATCTTCAGTTTCCCGAGATTAGTTATCCACTAGGTACACTTGGATATATTTGAAAGATGCACGTAAACCATTCTACAGACAAGTTGGAAATCCAACTGTCAAACAATGCGAAATATTACTGTTCCGTCCATTTATCAACTGGATTTACTTTCCTCATGATGCCTTGGCATCACATGGCATGCTAAACAATTTGTAATGCTAGCTACCTCATATCATTAAATAGATGTGATATGAGTACTCAGCAGAGTAGTGTAGGAGTAGTATTTTACTTCCTGTCTGTCTGTCTCAGTCCATAATTCATGCAAAACTTTTTTAAGGCACACGAGAGTTAATGTGGAGTAAACACATACATTATGCTATGGTGTATGAAATCGAGAAGGATAGCTAGCAACCATTATATCATATAGGTACCTACAATTCCAAAATGTTTGATAATTCTACTCAAAAAATATTTATAAAAAAATTGTTATGTAAGATAAAATTTTCTTACCTAACAATTTTTTCAAAAAATATCCTGCAAAATAAGAACAATGATTTTTTATCTTCATCTTTGTTGATCCTTTATTGCATGCACAGCATAGTTCTACTATAAATTACTACTACTACTACTCGTACTAAGGATAAGAGTATTTCCGCATTAAATACCTGATCCTGCTTTGCCGAAAGGTGATAGCGGATGATGATGATGCGGAGGATGAGTGTTTAAATGGGGATGATGATGCGAAACAAAAGCAGATGGGAAATGATGAAGGGAGCTTGGGTCAAGGAAAGAAGGTACCGGCGGAAGATCCTCAATTGCCAAGCCGTGTGCAGCGATTTCGGAAGAGAGTCTGTTAAGACTGAGATGATGATGGTGATGATTATGGTGATGATGATTGTTATTGTTGGTCGTTGTATTGGTTGCAATGTGCGTCGCTCCACTTTTGGTGGATGTTGATGTCAGTGAGGTTGTCGTCGTGTCTGCTGCTGCTGCTGCTCCAGGCGACGAAGAAGTGGAGGCTGCTGACAGAGTCATAGAAGAGGAAACAACAGGACTGTTGGACAGTGCTGGAGAATTTGACGTGGAGGAATGTTGATGGGCTTGGTGATGATGAGCGGTGGCTGCAGACAGGGCGACGGTCGCTGCGGCAGATAAACTGGAGAAAGCGGCTGCTGCGGCAAAAGCGTTGTGGGGATGATGATGAAGATGATTGAGATGATGATGGTGGTGGTGGTTGTAAAGATGGTGAGATGGATGGGGATGCGGGTGTGGAGGAGGTGGAGGTGACACTGAGGAGGTAGACGAGGAAGATGCGGAAGAGTGACTGATGTTACTGTTATTGTTGTTGTTGCTGTTGCTGTAATTGTAGTAATGTGAAGGGACGCTGGAACTAGGAGCATGGTAGTGATTGTTGAGTTGTGTTGCTGTCCGGTGATGATGACCATGTGTGGAAGTGCTTAAGGACATATAGTTCATAGTGGGCTACTCCCTCCCTCTCCAAGGAATAGTAAAATTGTATCTATTGACACTCGAAACAATTCAAACTCCAAATCTCTTACTTCTCCGATAATTGTTCCGTATTCAATTTCTCCAGGGAAGACTATCAAAGTTCTGGCAAAGTTTTTTTCAAGATAAAGACACAAAAATCCTTCCAACATGGATTTCCCTCGATTTCTAATGAGATGAGAATTCTTCACTTTCCCTAATATATTATTACTTCTAAAAATATATTCATTCGAATGCTTCTCCTCAGGGCCACTTATGATCTTGCTCATCCCGTAGCAATTAGCATGTAAATTTCAATTGACTTTAACTGATTTCTGTTTTATTTATTTTGTTCTATTCTGCAAGGAATGCTGTACAAGCAAAAGTTATGACAATACTACAGGAATGATTTCATTGACGTTAAGATATCTTGTGTGTGTTTGTAGGTTACTATCTTAAAGAATCGCAGTGCAATGCGCAGCAGTTTTCTTTGTTTAGTTAATGACAGATTGTGTCAAATATTTGT
>JAQFYC010006616.1:0-11884 GCA_034694165.1 Tomocerus mixtus
AGTTATCAAATCTCACCAACAGATGGAGATTTGTCGATTCCCAGCCAAGCCAGGACAGCGAATCCGGGGTCCTTAAGCATAACAAATGATTGCCTAAGATAGTGCTAGTGCTACAGTTAAATATAATACAAAACTTGTAATTCTTCGTAAGTATTTAGTTCTGTAGTTTACTACGTATGATTCTAAATGTGGGAAATGTGCTCGAGGATTTGCTAAAGGCTGAAAAGCTATAAAACTGCGAACCAATTTGTAATTATCTGTATATACATAGGTAAACATCATTTAGCAATGATAATGGTATAATTTTTTACATTTCGATTTTATTTACTATCGCAATTTAATTAATATAATAAAATATATTCAGTTACTATCTTTATAAGTTCAATACAATTTCAGTAGCTTACAATGGTCTATACTACTGTCGTAGGCATACACATAACATACTCAATAAACAATGCTGTAACACAAATAGTACACCTACCGTGTGTGTATTTAAGACTCGCAATTTTGAGAGTATCCTGAAAATATAAAAGCAAAACTTTATTTACGCTGTACATAGTCTGGTATAATATGCTAATATCGCAATTTTTTATTATTCTTAGTGCAAACTGAACTTCAGTATAAATGCAATTAGCTTCAGAAAAGTTATTCAACTTGCTTTGTGAATGAACTATGAACATTCATAAGTGGATATCTAAATATCTACTATCTACTATCTTTGTGTGTGCATAATAAGTACGATACTCCCATTTGTTTTTACATGCAGTTCAATTTACACCTAATACAGTGAGTGAAGTATTAATATTATCCAAAACTATGGGTCGGGTGTAGATAGCTTTGCACTATTGTTTTTTCAAGCTAAAGTATAGCTGTCAGAGATGGGAAAGAAAACCTGTTACCTTTAGCCTGGTTATGCAATTGCATGTCCACACGTTTATGTTTATGCAGAAAATATAAATAAAAATAAGTATCATATCTACATGCAGAAGAAGGTGAAACCTTAGTGAAACCCCACGACTATTGTACTACTGTACTACTAACCACAGCTACAGGGATAAACATCTTTCATTTGCATAATTATTTATATAACACCTACCTAGGTAAGTTATCCACTAGTGTAGCATAGAAAAATCTAGTAACATATTGAACTTTAGGTTTGCTTATGGATATAAGAATATTTGCCGCTAACTTAGGAGAGTTAACTTCAATTGTAAATTCACATGTAAGTCAACTCGTCAGAATACTTACACTTTGCCTACTTAAGTATAATTAATATGAATGAATTTTTGCAAGCAGTCTGTAAGTTATTTGCACGCGATGATTAAAAATGTTGTGGGATTTTACTGTAGTATAATATCAAATAATGTCCATATTAAAGTTCTTATAATATTTTGCTTTGTTTACCTCTAGAATCGATTTATCTGGGTAAATTAACTATGTCAAATTACATGTTGTCTTTATCCTCAAACATCTAAATAATTCATTCTAAACGATAAGAGCAAGTTCATAAGAGGATTCCATATGGACAAGAAAATAATAGATTATGTATATATAGCGTTCAGTTTTAATAGTTTGCTTGCCTACACAGAACATTTATAATGAATCTGTGATTCTTTAGAGTACATTTGATTTCTCAAGAAAGCTATTGACTTGATTGTTCGTTCGATTGCATTGGATCCATTATCACTAGAGGATACACAAAAATGTAAATACGTAGATACGGAATTAATTGGATTGATAGCCATGGCTTTGCGTAGGTAGCTATTTTCGATTTCAATGACAATGAAGATCTATGCTATAATTCCTCACATTGCTTCCTTTTACAAAATACCCGTCATGGATGAAGGTGTGTTTGTAATATAAAATAAATCTACTGCAAATGTCTTCATTATCGGTTATATTTTAACCTATGCTACGAAATCTGTAATTAGTTTTCCTTTTAATCAAAGGAGGAATACTTCCCTGTAAATTGTGTAATAATTTCATTTCTTCTTACAGATATACAACGTTACGTTGTGGATGTGGCTGCTTGCAATTGGCAATAAGGACTTTATAATATGAAATAAAAGTAAATGAAGATATTTTCATAATTGCCTTGGATGGTGGAATAATAGATATGCTTTTGGTGGCCATTTCTCAGCTCTTCATGTAATGAGTCCAAGGAGGGTTGTAATAGTGTGACTAATTTCAGTTGAAAATCACCTTTATGGGATATTATAGATGAATAGGGATATAAAAGCTAATGAGAAATATACGTGTGGAAGGAAGCGTTCGTTGCCAGAAGTGACCTATATTCAATCTGATGTTTTAAGTGAATGGAGTATTTTTCTAGGTTTAACTTGTTACTTATCATATATATTTAGTAGAACTAGAGCCCAAGCTGTAGCTGTCGTTCAGTTTATGGTCTTTATTAGAATGCATGCGGATAATAATGAGGAATTCGCTATTTGTGTATGTCCGTGAGGATAATTTGCAAAAATATACCTACAAACGCACTTTGACTGTTTGTCTAACTAGGAAAACAATAACAGCAATAACTTGCTGTTTTAAAATGCGTTGCGTTTTTTCTTGACACATGATACTTGTACTCATTAAAGACGGTAATTGCTTTATCGAAGAAAACCAAAATTTTCTATTGTTCTCGTGAAGCAATACTTATAGCCATCCTATTTAATGGTAGAACTGCATGCCAATAGCATCATAAGATCTTGTATAATTGAATAAAATACGTAACTATATTTTATATGTATCAGAATATACAATTGTAAATAATAAAAAAATTTAATATACAATCATACATATACTAAATTGTAGTTTGATTTCGCTTAAGCTATATTATATATTTTGTGCACTGTTTCCTGTTAGAAGTAAAGTAAGCATGGTGTAAGTGTACCGTGTACCAATTCTAATTTTGTGTCAACATACATGCACATGCTTCAATTTGAGATTGTAATCGGATGTCAGTTACAATAATGTTAGCTAGATATTATTGGGAGTAAATCAGATAAAAACATCCTTGTGTTAGTTTCCTATCTGTAAAGAGAAAGAGAGTCCTATAGTAATAATAAGACCAGTAGAATTCTTGACATGTAATATTAAATGTAAATGTAACTTGATATATCTGTAACTTAATGTACAGTAGTAGTCTTAGCTGCCATTCAAATTCAACACACAAGGATTGATGACTTTACCAGATATTTTATATAGGGAAGATCTCCATTTTACTATTTTAATGAAAGTCTTTGATGGAGAATTTTGCTCTGCATATTTTCAATGATAGATTTTACATTAGGCTTTATTAGCGATGAAGTCAATCGTCTATTGCGTTACTTATTTACTAGTCAAACATAATGGTTGGTAGCCTACAAAATTTTCCTTGTTAAAGTGTTTAAACCCCAAACACGTGAAGGTAGTTAGTTCCCTCACTTGTGCACTTATGCAAAATTATCCTAACTTCTTACGGGAATAAATAAAATTGTTCTCAAAAAGTAAATCACGTCCTCTATAGTTAAATACAGATTCATTCAAAGAAAAAATAGAGGGTAAGGGACTGTACATGGCTTTAAGCGTACCTAATGCTACTACTACATCAAAAAATGTTTAATATAATATTAGTTTACATACACATAAGTAGGTGAAAATATTTCAATGTTCAAAAATTCTTAAATTCTGCAATTAATTAATTAGGTAAAATGGTTTACGACATTTGAATGACGACTTACGTACAATTACGGTACTTATTTAGCATAATGATAATGTTAATGGACTATTATGTAATAGTAGGTGAACATTAAAGAACAATATTTACTTAGTGCCTGTAAGGTATTTGACAGTGAATTGAATGACAGTATCATAATATGACAAAAATTGTATGTGCACACATCATACATGAACATATAGACACTGCATTAGAATGTCAATGTAGTCACGCGACATTTTTTAATTGTTAGAACTTTTATCGCTTACGAAAATCGCAAATAAAAAATTGTGAGCATTATTTTTCCTATACGAACTTGCATAACAAGTTCGTTTGTCTATCATACATTTCATCAATTATTTAAGCGTAAGCGTAAGTGAAAGATAAGTGATAAGTAGAGAAGATGCAACAAATAATTGCTTTTACATACCTACTTAGCAATTCAATTGTCAAATCCACTAATGGCTTTACTTTTTAAAATGCCACAAAAGTTCAGTGAATATTTCTGAAAAGAAAACGAATCGTGAGTTTGAATTTCAATTCGAGTTATGCAAGCAGTATTGTTCAAGCTGCTCGGAATATGTTTGACAATTTTTATCAGAACATAAGTTAGAATTATTGTAAAAAGGAGCCGAGCCATAAGTAACAACCAATACAAGGAGCAACATATTATTCTAATGTTTCAGACAAGCTTAATTAATGTAATTTACTTTAAGTGTGTGTACCTTTGATTGCGATTCACTCACTGATAGGAGTACCATTTATCATAATATGATGGCTAGTGTAGTTTTACATATCAATACACATAAAGGCAATTGTAGCATTTCAAGTAAAACAATTCAATTGTGTAGGTTACGATTTACGACAGTTAATGACAATGAGAATTAACCTGAAAGCACTAGTAATTAAAAATCCTTAGGAGTGCATTATACTATAGTATGAATGTATTTGTATTTAAATCGCATTCTAAGTAATATCTGTATTGTCAATCTATGAGTCTTATACTGGTAAGCAGTATGGAACAATTCTTAAATCACAATGGATAGCACATGAACAATGTAACTGCAATCTAATGCAATGGTTTACAACTTACAATTATAATAACACATAGGACTTGAGTGACTGAAACTTAAAATGCCCTTGTCAAGTTCTCAATGCGTATTTGTATAACATAACTGGTAAACTAGCTTAAAGTTGTAGTTGGATTTACAGTACATTAAGTTTCCATTAAGGGAACCTGTAACTAATGTACCTAACTCTATCTACTATAATAACATACTGCAAACGAACGAGTTAACATTGATACTTAATTGATGTGTGAGCTAGTAGATTTGATAGATTCTTCTGTGTAGGTGCATAAGTACATAATTCTATTTTATTGTTTGCTGTACTTATGTGCGTATGTAAAATTGGACAATGCTGATAATGATAGTATCTTTCCATTTCTATTGTAGATACCTACACCCATACATACCTACCTGCTCTGAAAATAGTACGGCGAGAAGGAGGAGATGAAAGGTTAATCCAAGAAAGAGATCAGATAAACATATCGATTCATTTGGTATTGTTATGTTGGCTTATATAATAGTAATAATGCATTTATTTGCATTACAGCACTCTTACTATTTACTTCCAATGCTGATACTTACATGCAGTGCTAGTTAAACTTTATGGGAAATAATAGAAAGTGTAAGTAAAGCTAAGCCGAGGATTTCTGAAAGGTCACGAGAATTTTTCTAGTCGCATGCATAATATTCTGTGCAAATTACATACCTTCTTCAAGCTAGTACTTTACACAGTGCACATACATACATATACCTACTTTGATATTATGGCACGATTAAATATGATTACGTAGTGCCTAGTGTCTAGGTATTTTAATTCACTATCACTACTACCAATTTTTATTATGTAATAGTAAGTATAAGCCACGTTATAGTATAATATTTGCTATTACTACTACTGCTATGCATTTTTAGTTGGTTACTGTATGTAAGTGTAGGAATCTTGGAAAACATTTTTTCCTTTGAAAACTTGCGTACTAATCCGAGTCACAGTGTGAACCTTGTTCAGTATGTAAAGTAATGCTGATTAAGGCTGAAGGAAAGTTTGTGTTGATTAAGTGTCAATTGCAGTCTTCTTTCAAAGCGATAGGTCGCAGTTACTTAATTAAGGTTATTTAATAAGGATTTACTAGAAAAGATATATTCAGAGATTTACATTCAAAAAACGTTCGCCGAATTACGAATGGACCTTAAGTGGAATTATTTTGGAAGTTCTACAAGTGCATTACTGTTTAGTGGTGTAGTGCAATGTAATATGTAATCCAAAAATTGTTTTAAGTTATAGAATCTGTGGGAATAACTATTTGGGATTCTCCAGATAGTTTAAGTGTTTTCTGGTCATAAATATTTATTCAAAAAGTGCATCATGGGGATTTTATCGGCTTTTCGGTTCGCGTTCCAAAATATATTTTTTACACCGGTTTTATATGGAGTGATTGCTTCGCTTGCGGTGTTTTCTTCCACATGGGAAAAAGGAGATCGTCTCAAAGATCAATTTACCGACAAAATGAGGAGTCAGCAAGATACATTTGATTTCATAGTTGGTTAGTCGTTCATGAGTCATGGTTATAACTTTTACTTTGAGTTTTATAGTCCATGCAATGCAAAATTACGAAATTCAAAACCATAAACCCCCCAAATGATAAAAAATAAAACATTTTATAGTTTCCCCTATATTTTAAAACGATTTTAGTTGGAGGAGGTGTAGCGGGAGCTGTTGTCGCGAACAGGTTGTCCGAATTTCACTCAGTACTTCTTTTAGAGGCTGGAGGAGAGTCCCATCCTTTCCAAGCTATACCTGGGCTGTCAATTTTCCTTCCTAACTACCCAGCAACGGATTGGCAGCATACGACTGTACCACAAGCAAAATCTTGCTATGCCTGTAAAGATAGAGTAATGCATGAATATGGAATCTTTAGCTTACGATAGTAATTTTATATTGTGTAACATTCATTTTCTCATTAAAAATTAATCGAATTTAAAATAGCAATCTAGTTGGTCCGCTGGACGAAATCTGGGAGGAGGTGGAAATTTAAATTATTTAATCCATCTCCGAGGTAGCCCCAAAGATTTTGACAATTGGGCGGCTATAACTGATGATCCTTCATGGAGCTACCGAGAGGTATTGCCTTACTTTCGCAAAAGTGAGCATTTCGTAGGCGATTCGCCGGATCCTAATGCCCATGGAACTGGGGGACCTTTACAAATTGAACTACCGGATTATATTGGCTTAGCACCTGAATGGAATCATGCTGGCAAGCAGTTGGGTTATTTTCATACTGATCTCAATGGAAATTATAATGAAGGTTACCATTTGTTATTTTAATATGAAAGAGCTTAATGAAAGTACAAGCAGAGAAATGAAATAGGAAATACTGTAGTAAAATTGATATTTCTTTGTTTGCAGGATTTGACACAATATTTTACCCTATTAAACAAGGAGTTCGGCAAGCCACGTATAGATCTTACATTCAACCTTGCAGGGGCAGAAGTAATTTAGTAATTAGAAAATTTTCTCATGTCAACCGGGTAAGTTGCTCTTACTCTTACCTAAATAGTTTAAGCTTAATTTACATGAAGGTGTACATAAGGCAGCATTTTTATTCATCTGCATCACTTTATTCTTAATTTTCTTCAGCTTATAATTCGCGATGGCACCAACGAGATTATCGGTGTCCAATACGATCGGCACGGCTCGTCGCGTTATGCATTCTCTAATAAAGAAGTGATATTGTCAGCAGGAGCAATAAACTCACCAAAAATTCTCATGTTGTCAGGAATTGGTCCTTTAAAGAATCTTGAAGATTGTGGGGTAAGATAACTTTTATTTAGCATGACTGTGCTTTCCACAACATCTTAAAATAATTCTACTACATAGTTAGATATTGCCTAAAAAACATAAATTAATTGTATTATCGTTTCATTTGTCTTCAAGATTGCTGTTAAATCAGATCTTCCTGTAGGACAAAATCTGCAAGATCACGTTTCGACACTCCTCGGTCCATTTTTCATTAAGTATCCCCGCTCTTTGCTAATAGATCGTGATATAACTCCAAAATCGTTTTTGGAGTTTGGAAATCGTGGAGGTGGGCCTTTATCTTCTTCTGGATTCCAGGCTACGGCCTTATTGGCAAGTACTTTGGCAAAAGAACGCGGAGAAACTGGTTGGCCAGATATACAATTGACATTATTTGGAACAGGACCACATCGACTTTTTCCATCAGATATTTCTCACGCATTTGGATTACGTGAAGATATATTTTCAAAATATATGTATCACGCTTTGAACAAAGATGCGTTCTTCATTCTCGTCTCCGCAGCAAGACCAAGAACCAGAGGAGAAATAACTCTCAAGTCAACAGATACTTATAAGGGCACTGAAATAGATCCTCGTTATTTGTGTGATGCTGAGGATACTGACAGAAGAGTGCTAATAGAAGGAATTAATACAGCAATACATCTCGTAGAGAATACGACAGCATTCCAAGATTTGGGTGCAAAGTTTACATGGGAGAAATTAGCTCCTTGTAGTGATGTGTGGTTTCGAAGTGACGATTATTGGAGTTGTTACTTATCTCATTTAACAGTAACATTGAACGATGCTAGTGGTACCTGTGCTATGGGAAGGTCAGGAGATCCAGGTGCAGTTGTAGATTCTCAACTTAAGGTTTATGGTGTGGATAAACTTCGAGTTATCGATGCTTCAATTATGCCAGCAGTTGTGGGTGCAAATACACAAGCAGCAACGATTATGATTGGAGAGAAGGGAGCAGCAATGATTCTAGATCAGTGGAAAGATTCAGTAAGAAATTCTGAATATGATGATAAAAATATCAACAATTTAGTGGACGGAAACATTAATGACGATTTAAATAGCAACGTGGGAAACAAATATGGCACCCCACCAGTAAAACAAGACGATTTTGCAAAATTGTTTGAAGATCCTGCAAATTTTGATAGTTACGGACCTCTTCAGAAGGCATTACAAAACCCAGAAATTTTAAATATTAAACCATCTCCACTTTATCCAGAAAATCAGGGTGTCCCACCTCCTCAATTCCCTAACAATAACAATGAAAATCAAAACCAATTTGTGAACACACAAATACAGCCACCATTGCTTTTACAACCTCCTCAAGCTTTTGGCCAAACTGATTTCTTTGTTCCTAGCACAACTCCCTTCTTCCCCAATTCTCCTACAACTCCATCTCCGGATGATTTCAGTGTTGCTGGCTCTAGTACTCCAGGATTGGAGTCGACTATTTCAACAATTTTATCCACACCTATCCCGAGATCGGGTAAAGGATTTAATTTCGTTGCCAGTCCGGAAAACAAGCAGTTTGATGAGAGTCAAGGTGAAGGGCCAGAAGAACTAAGGCAGGATGATGGTTTTACAGAACAACCGGGGAGTACTACTTCAGCAACTTCCACGAGGGGTCCACAAACTCAAAGAAAGCGAATCATTCGTCGAAGAAAGAAACCTCGCTCAAGAATCCAAATTCATCCTAGAGCAGGGTTCGGAGTTCGCTACAGGGTCAGGCGACCTAAATATCAGAATTCATCTCAAGTGTATTTAGACGCTTTGCGTAGACCAAATATTGCAAACCAATTGCCAATTGTGTACGACTATTTTCTTGATGACGGAAATACTCCAGAAAGAAATTTAAGACCTGTACAGCAGTCACTTAGGCCTCGAGTTCATGTTAGGCATGTAGGTTCTCCAATACCAGATAGTGATACATTTAGACAGTATAAACAAATCCCAATTGCCCAGCCACAGACTACTGCTATTTCTCAGCTAACCGATTCCACACCAAGTCCTGAATCCCCAATAGATACAACTGTAAATCGTTCTGTCCTGCTTGAATCTACATCTTCAACTACTCCAAGAAATGTAAAGCCAAAGGTTCGCAAACTTGTACCACGGCTTAAAGAGAGAGGAAGTCGTAGAAATATTACTAGATTGGTTGTCAGACCAAGACCACTCAACAGACGGAGAAATAATTACAGACCTGCAGCTCGAAACAGAATACTTAAATCTGAATCTGCATTAAGGAATGCGAACAGTGATGTTGATAATGACTTAGAGCTTGGGGCCTCCACAAATTTTGCCCATTCTTCTCAAATGCATTCATTTGTGCCAGTTGATATGGATCCTATCCCAGCTATTTACGCTTCAAGTGACAGTGACGCTATTGAAGAAGAACTGGTGCTGAGGAATGTTAGCCACTACATCATGATGTAGTCTTGTAGTCTCTGCATATTACATACATGTAGTTACTGAAGTTTAGTTGTTGTGCGATATAGGATACACGATGTATTTAAAGCCCCGAAAATAGCCAACGTCGTTATTTTTGTATTTACAAAAAATATGCAGGTACATACTACATAACGTGCCTAATTATTTTTAAGGTAGTATTAATTATTTACATGCATAGAAGAAATAAAAGTATTTTTTAAAGTTTACAAAATATTTTCGTGTACCTTATTGAGACAAGCAATACAGACTTGCAGACTAACATCTTTGTCATAATTGCCTATACATTTTTTATCACCTTATCCATTTTCATTGAAATGTGATTACTCTGGCAAACATTTGGAAAAGTTATTTATATGCACTGCTGATAAGCAGATAACTGGTATGATAAATATATTAAGTAAATATGGGTTTGACTTGTAGAAGCACTTACCCAGTGACAAGCAGAATAACAGTAACTCTTGCGATTTGTGCAAATTAAATATAAGACTGTTATCCTACATCACTAGGTTATAGGATATTTAAGCAATTTCATCCGATTAAATACATACATAGTTGTGTGTACCTATAAAGATTAAAGATGGTACCGATAATATTAATTAGTTACCATAAAACTGGACTACTTACTACATAATATGACATTTACATATAAATAATACATATGGAAAAATTAAAGAAATAGGTAGGATAACTTCATATGAGTTTACTTGTGGATATACCTTACTTTAAATAAACTGTTGGTAGTTGGTATACATGTCGATTTACTTCGTGCTGATAGCATACCGATTAAGCACTAATTAACTTCGCATTGAATGGGTCTCAAATCTCAACTCGTTCATCGTCAATTCGTCATGCTGCGAATACCAATCAAGAAATCAAACAATAACCCCAAATAAAACTTATGTAGAGGTACAGTAGAAGAGTGTCTTTGTAGTAATGAAAGATTATATAGTTATTTTAGTATAAGAACCTTTAGGTACGTGAATCGGATCTGATCTACGAGCTTTTAAAAAATTAACAGTCAGTAATAAAGCACAGAAGGGTAAATACGCTGAACTAATCAGATCAGACTGTACGTAAGAGACGAGGCAAATATTTATGAGACAACGAAAGCGAAAATAGGTTGGACACACATAGATAGTCGAAGTTTTTTATTTATCTTTTACTTTATGGAAGGTTGAAAGTTAACAACTTTGTATACTGGCCTAATTGCCAATTGCTTGGGTATATATCTATACTACTATATCTATTATTGCGCAACAGAGTTATGTAAATATAATATATATGTACATTCCACATTTTATAGATTAACTAGAGTATTAATTTGTGAGTAAACTGTGTAGCATTGTAGCAGTAGCATATATTTTTGGTTCTGTTTGGAGACGTCATTTAGCTAAATAACATAACACACAATATCACCATATGTTCTATATGTGCAGTGCAGTGTTCACAAACTAAGTACTTCTTAATTAGCGGCAATTTGTGTGTATTACTAGTACAAATACGTCTGCTATGTCATGTCAAATGGGACTTTTATATTATACAGATACATACAAATCTCAACTTCTTTAGGGCCAGATTAATTTTAACTTTGGTTAAATACACATAGCATTCATCATCGGATACGGATTCTTACAATTTGACGTTATTGCGAAGGGCAGGTTAGCATTGTTCTAATATTTCTGGCAAATGAATTTATTTTTCATACATTCAACATTTAGATAACCACAATATGTAGACAAAACAATTTAGGTAAGCCATTTTTCGATTATTTAAAATATTTCGTTCAATTTTAGCCCGCCCGAGTGTGCGAGGCTGGCTTATGCAATCGCAATGTCTGTCCGTGCGTGCGTGCGTGCGTGCGTC
>JAQFYC010006617.1:0-11883 GCA_034694165.1 Tomocerus mixtus
AATTGTAATGTAAGAGTACAGTTGTGTTTTATTATACTTGACTTAACGAAGGGAGAAACGTAACTGAAGTCAGCACGCAGCTGAGACTTACTTTTATTAGGGTATGGGAATAAGGAATGCCGGAAACAAGTGCAGTACTTAACACGTGTAGAGGACAAGGGACATACTATTCCAAAGGGCTACATAACTACGTACTACACACATTTCTTAAGAGTTGATACATACATGACAATACATTCATACATTCAATGACAAGTGCATTCTATTACACAACACTTACATAATAAATTCTTACATACATAACATAATTAAATGGTTACACAACACTCCATCAGTTGGACTTAATTTCTCCGAAAATTACTAAAATTCAGCATAAATAAATTTCCATATTACATAAAATTATTACGAATTATGTACTCTTAAAAATGAAATAATAAATCACTTAATTTAAGTATGTTCTTAATTATAATTAACCTAACATTTAAATAAGTATAGATTGTAGATTACTTGTTCCCTTATGTATTATGGCTACATTGCCTGGTTAGTGTTAGTGTTATTCTTACACAAAACTATACTTAACCTATAGAGTATCCTATACTTATATCACCTACACTTAACCTATACATTATCCTACACTAATATTGTAAGGGAACAAGTATATGTACATTAACGAATGTGAGACGGCTGTTGCTTGTATAAATCTGTATCGGAGTACTGCTGAGTCTCCACATCTCGTTTGGTTGGACTTTTTGTTTTAGTCGAAGGGCCAGCTACGGCTATTAATGGTCTCAGTCTCATCTCTATATGTGCAACTTGGTTATTACGGTTGGATCTTTGTTTCAGTAGGTATCTAATCCCAAAGATAAAAAGGGACACAAAGACACAAAGAATGATTAGGTCATTTAGAATTAATATAAAAGAAATTACTGAATGGAAGCCTTGGTATGGGTCGTCTTCTCCTCGAGCTCCTGGGATCCATGCTGCTGCTTGTAGAAGTGTCACGAGGCGTCGCTGCTTAGTATAAAGTGCAAACACGGCCACCGTCAGTAGTAAAGCCCATAACATAGAAAAGGTTGGTAGGTACCTAATAGCTGAGTAATGGATTAGGTGAGGAACTTTCATTTTATTAAGGAGGGTGGTTTCAGGGATAGTGAGATTTATAGCAGGGTATTCGTAAGTCCAGTTTGTGTTTAGTACCCGAGTAAGGTCAGAATACGCATGTGTTTTGTGTTGGAATTTTACGTCTATAATTAAAGTGTCTATCTTGGACCAAGCTGTTGGAAGGATCTCGTGAATAATGGGAATGGGCGCGGATTGACTTGGGCAAGGAAACAGAGGTTTTATGATCCTACGGGAGCCTGTGTTAAGTGAACAATGACAAGGAAGGTATACTTCTAAACTGCCTGTTATTGTAATTTCGTTGGGTTCGTGGATAGATAGGTCATTTTCTTTCTTACATTCTATGTAGGTATTAGGCTTAGTATCAGTTAAAACGAAAGTGAGAGTCGATTTGTGTTACAATAAGGTCTTTAGCGGGGGAGCACTCCAGAATACATGCTTTATTCACGTCTTCGATTGTATTTTTGTTAAATAGGGTAGAGGGACACGACGAGGTAGATATGGAGTCACTTTGAAATTGTGGAACATAGCAAATGCCTTGTGCTGCCTGACACAAATGCATGTTGGCACCTATTATTGGGATAACTGCGTTCTCGTTCACTGCTGCCTAAGTTGGTTGTAGTCTCACGACACATGTGGTATTATGCCATTTGAAAAGCACAGGGATTAGTTTATAAAGTTCCCAATTGTAGAGGATTGGAATATTAATTTTTATGGCTGCCCGTCCAGGGGCAAAAAGGCAATTCACTATAGGCAGTTTATAATATCGACTGACCTGACTGATAGGAATGGCCAGTCTTTATCCTAATTTGGTAGTTTCGTTTTCTAGAGTCTCCAAATTTACTACTAGTGACTGCATACTGTACTATGCTATTATATGCTGTACTAATTATTTATGTTGTTTGGGTGCAATGGATTATATATTTATTTATTATGAGAGTGAAGTGAGAGATGGTAAGAGTTAGAGAATGATTATTAAAGTTCGTCTTTATTTCACGTTACATTCGTATTTAACAGATTTCATATTTTAATTAAGTATGTCAGATTACACATTATTTATTATTACGTAATATATATAATAGAGTGCATAGTTGTAGTTCAGTGCATTGTGGGCTAGGTCAATAGAGAATGCACTATTGAGCATAATGTTGCTCAATATCTTACACAATGTTATTATGCAATATCAAATGTGGTCTAATCCTGTACGTAAGTATATTAGAATATTACTATGTAGATAACATTACATTGTAGATAATATTACTTACTTACAACAATACTAATTACACTAATAGTAATTTGTTAGAACTTACAACGCTGCACTATGTCCACGTCTGTTGTCCAGTAAGTGCTGGAGGGTCTGAGCGACTATTATTTCATGTCTTTCTTGGGATGAATGTAAACACAATAAGTTGTTTGTGACATTTGTGTGTATAGCCATCGCCAGGGAGTCAAATTTTGATTTGTACATTTCCATGTACTGTTGAACGTCTAATACGTTTCAATTTTTGATTTTACTGTTATTAAGTGCTCGTGGTCTGCAAAGATTGTTTTCTTGACTGTTTCCAAGTACGATTGCACACCCGCGTCGTCCGTTACTAGGTCTTGAATATGTGATTTCGTTGCTACGTCGCAACACCATCCTAAAATCTCACCTATAAACTTAATCCGTTTATTACACTTGAGTTCCCAGGCTGCTCAGATTTCTTACTGCAATGGATAACCTCTCATGTGCATTGGTAGGAGTTGAGAAAATAGATTGGTCTAAATGAAATAGATTGTCCCTGACTGCCTCTAGTTGAGATAATGCATTGTAAGTGGCTATGCACGTATCGTCGTAGTCTCCAGTAGGGCAATCCTTCTTTATAATGTCTTCGAAATGTGATACATCTGGTGCTCTGTAGGTTAAGTTGTAGATAATAGGCAATGAAACCTGATGGATAGTAATAGGAGTGATTGTCCTAGTGTAAACTCCAGTCATGAGTTTAACTGGGGGGCCGGCGTGTAGTTAGAAAGAATAGCAGATTAGAAAGGCATTTCATCTGTAATAGAGAGAATAAAAATGTAAAGTTTTATGTGTCAGTATTATTAGCTGCACTCATTGAACGAGTGACTGGTCTAGAAGGTAGATAAGTCAGTTTTCTAGGCTTAGGTATAGGAATAATTTTGGGATCGAGTGTAGGTGAGGGAGTAGGGGAGGGAGTTGGTGATGGGCTGTGGCTGTGTGTTGGTTGTCGTGTTTCTTCAATTTCCTCCTCATCCTGGGACTCAAAATCATCTTCACTGAAGTCTGTTATATTCTCCTCCTCCTGTTATGTCCTAATAAGGAAACGGAAAGGTAATGTTGACCTGGTGGGTATTATGAATAAATGAAGGGCAATTGTAATGTAAGAGTACAGTTGTGTTTTATTATACTTGACTTAACGAAGGGAGAAACGTAACTGAAGTCAGCACGGAGCTGAGACTATCTTTTATTAGGGTATGGGAATAAGGAATGCCGGAAACAAGTGCAGTACTTAACACGTGTGGAGGACAAGGGACATACTATTTCAAGGGCTACACAACTACATACTACACACATTTCTTAAGAGTTGATACATGCATGACAATACATTCATACATTCAATGACATAATTAAATGGTTAAACAACAATATTTTAGCATAGTATATTATTATTTAGTTTTACAAGTATAGACTATGATTTTTGTGACTATTGTTACATTGGAGATGCCTATAGCTAATTATAATATTTTCCGTTGATATCAATTTCTAACATTTGGCTTGATTTTATTAATCTGGACAAAAATTACGTTTTGCATTGCTGATAAATACGATATGGAAACTCGATGCATCTGATAACGTTTTTGTATACAAATTTAAGTATTTGTATTCTATGGTAAAATAAAAGTTCGATAATTATAATGGTAAACGACGCGAGTATTAAATAACCAAATAAAACAAAAATAACGCCAAACTTCATATCGAGAGCTACTCTTTTGGGAAGTGAGTCTTGGTATTCTGTTTTCGATATTTCATATCCCAATTTATTGTTATGATAGTTATCTCCCTGTGATTCGTATTTCGAAAGGAATCCTCTGACGACAAGTTCTTGTAGGAATGTTTTAAATTTAAATCGAAAGCTGCCCGTGAGTCTCCAATGCAGCAGAACCGTATCAACAGGCATTTTCGCTGTTTTACATTGTTTTTTTCCACGGCTTAACTCGTTAAGCAAATACAAAGTGTGGGAGATTTCTCCATGTAAAACGGAGAATAACGATGTATTATTCGTCAATAGTTGAAGTTCATGTTGAAGTTCATACCCTTTAACTGTTGTAACTTTGGACATATATTTTCGATGAGAATATACATAAGTGCTGTCATTTATTTTATGTTCAAGCTTATACTTTCGAAAAATGGGTTTTGCTGCTTCTACATTATTTGTTTTACCTTTACGAACAATTAGTTTGTAATTATTTTCAATCAGTTCTTTAAAATCATAAAATATTTTTTTCTCAGCCGGCGCAATGACATCTCCCGTAATATACGTTTCGTAGAGTGTTGCAATTACGAAGGCAGCAAAAATGATAATTAATTGTAGAAAATATTTTCTATTAAATACAACGGATTGTTTTAGAATTGTGGCCATTATCACGGTGAACAATGCTTGTAAATCTATTTTTCTGTTTGTTATAACTAAATGTAAAATAACGTACGCAATGGTAATCAGAGAAAATATTAATAACCATGAATGCCAACCAAAAGTAGTTGTAAACAGAATGGTGACAGGAATATCTGAAAATCTTTCGTTTTCCTCGCAGTAAAAAGGAGTGCGGGTGGCTACATTAGAGAGAAAGAGGATTGAATAGTGCAGATCAAAATTGTTTGTCCTAAATCTGTTCCTGACATTAACCTCAATAGTTGTTCCGGTGTATCTTTTGTAATGGGTTACAAATACTTGGTGGGATTGCGCGAACATTGGCGTGAAATTATATTTAATCGACATGTCATTTATTATTAAGAATTTATCCAAACAGCTGCGTTGAATTATGCAATCATCTATACTCAAAGGGCTGACAACTGATGCTACAAAATAATCAAACTTTTCATCTGAAAAGCGAACAATTTCACCATAAAACTGCGAATTAATTCGATCCCAACACTCCCGCCATTTGTTTTCCATTAAATCTGAAGGGATTTCGACAAATCGGGGTTTATCCATTTGGTACAAGTTCACAGTGAATACTGACACCTTATTGGTTATACTTTTGAATAGCAGAAAATATATCGGAACTGACTCGTTCCTAAAATCAATCTCGTGTAACGATATATTTATTCTGAGCGCATTAAATTCCTCAACATCACACAGAAATACAAAAAGGGAATTCCAGCGATTTATTTCTGCTCCAAAGTAGTAATAGAAATTCCAAATGGAATTGTTGGGCGACGATATAATGTTAATACTACAGAGAACCTTTGACAAACCTATTGTGCTATTTCCGTAATCGTTGTTTAATGAGGGGTACGATTTCAGATCAGCATTCCGAAGTGTCCAGGGCTGTAAGTTTTGGTTTGCTAGAAGAAATGGATCACTCCACTGCGAGGCTTTTATATGAACTAAATTAAAATCGCAATCACGAAACAGAGACAAATTTCGAATGCATAAAGTTTGTGGGAAATTATTTAAAAATTGCAAGAGCACAAGTGCTTGGCAGAAATATTTTTTGTGAGGCATATTTTGTGCGTACAAATAAGATAGTTCTCAAAAGCTTAATATTGATTATTATAGTATTCAGGTTGTGTACTACAGATATTGAAATTAATATTTAACAATAATTGTTTTCTAAAACCCATAGAATAAATCAAATATTGCTTCTTTTACAGCAATATAGAATGTCAGGGAATAGACCATGTGCTGTCTCTCGCTGTAAATATAAGGCCTTCAGCCAATCAGAAAAAACTAAATAATTTTTTGTGTTGCCACTCAGCCAATCAGAATAAACTAAATATGTTTTGCAGGAGACTGGGAAATTGTGCTTCATTGACTCTCTATAGTTGGTATATAGCAACTATATGATTCCTCTATGTCTAAAACCAAGTATTTATGTTATTAATTATAATATACTCTTTCAATAGGTTAGAATTAATACAAATGGTCAGATAGTTTTTGAGTTTTAGCTTTAAATATTATTATAAGCAGGTTTTGTATTATTTTTGGTGTTACAATTTTATATTTTTATTAATATATTATTGTTGGGTAAATTAGAAACGTTATGCTACAACAATTTACTTATTTTATTAATGGCGACGTCTCTTCGTTAAATACGTTTACTTTTCAAGAGAGAAGTGAAACTACTAATCTGATTTTAAATGACACGTATGCTTAAGTTATAATCCTTTAAACTTTATTAATAATTTTGTTGTTGTTGAACAAATTCCTCAAGCAATCGGTGCCGATTGGCCAATTTATTATTCTCCGCTCTCTACCAAAGGAATAATCGATGCCAATATTTGTTTAAATAGGATTCAATGTTTATTTTAGCTTTTTTCATATTTAAAGGTATTCACATTACAGAAATGTCTTCAGGGAAGAATGTAGGTCTATGCTAAATTCAACAAATCCAGGGGCTCTTGTGATAGCCTATATAATACTTAAGTAAAGTATCCAACATATACTCCTTTCTCCTTTAAACTTTATTAATACTTTAGTTGTTGTTGAATAAATTTTACAAGCAGTCGGTGGCGATTGGACAATATATTGTTCTCACCACGAAAAGTATTGATCGACGACAATACCTGTTAAATAGGATTCAATATTTATTATTTAAACTAGTGCCATCGTTTACATGGATCATACAAGCATGCACCTACATTAGGGAAATGTTCATGGAATTATCGAGGCTTATATAGTCTGTACCCGATAAATCAATGTTAAATATATTTGTTAATTGTGCTACGTCTATGCTCAGTTGTGATTCCTTATATGCTTTAACTATAAAGTATCTATGAGATTTACCAAGTACTTATTAGGATGTTTCTCATTACAGCCAATCAGCAGTTAACACATGCCGAGGTGATCAATATCCTTCTAGAATATTCTAAGACTAAACTATGAAGCATCGGATTTATATATTACAGTTTATATATTAAGGATTGCTACATATATGTGCACTGCGCATAAATATGGTATATCCAAGTTGTATAGAATTGGAAACTGACTGAACTAATTATTATAATCCATAAGAAGGAAATAATTGACGTAGGCACCCTTTTGCGTTTCTGTCAATATAAGGAAACTCCTTTGACGCTGAGTCCGCAGGAAGTAAAAATTTTATTTAGCTGTTGTATTATGTAATTATAAGTTCTTTATAGTATTTACCCGACCAGCACAGTCAGTGCCTATTTGGTACCGACTTGTCAGTTACCAATTTCGCGACGAAATGGGACATCGTGAGGTACCAAAAAGGCGACGAGAGGAAGCATTGAATAGGTAACGAACAATCAATGATAAAACCGTAGCATGGAGATACAGCTGCCGTTATGGTGCCAAAATGGTGTTGCGCTAAGATGCTGAATGGTGCATGCAATTGATGTACCGAATTGGTAATGTAATGTTGGTGTCGAAATGATATTGATTAGATGCTGAAACGATGCAATCTAGGTACCAAAAGTGGTAATTTTCTAGGCGTTAAATCAATGCACAATAATCAATGTTTAATAGCATTATTTTGTGAGCGGCAAAAATATGTGTTTATTCTAAATATGGCAAAAATACTACACTAACAATTATTTACAAAAATGTAATTACATTATTAATTATATTAATAACAATAATTATTATAACGATCCATATTATATTATGTAGTAATTCATTTCTATGCACGAAATTTACAGAAGTTGTTACGAATTACATAATAGAATACAAAAGTTCTGCTTCACCTACCCATCTTTGTCTTTTACACCAGAATTATTACTAGAAAGAAGTAAACATTGCTTCCATGTTTAATGTTTGCATTTAGAATTTCTGTCTTTTGAACGGAAAAAGTATTTAATTAATGGCGCAAGTTGATTGATACGAGTTATAATGCTTACCATACGACTTTTTTATTTCAATATTCCAAATAGGCCACTCCGGGTGAGGCAGTTAATCGAAATTTTCTTGAATATCTTTAAATCTCATCGGTTGCACTTGAGGGAAAACACAAGTATTCCGGTCATCCCCAATCCATTTTGGAGGCACTACCTCAACAGAATTGTCAAATGGAAAATGAACGACCGAAAACTTTTTCAACAGAGTGGGACCCATTACGGTTCACTGCTGAAGAAATACTGCGATTTAATAAGCTAATTGCGTCGATCGCAAAGTGAAGCAGGAAAATTAACGTTCAATATGTTGCTAAAACGTTATGATAGAAGATATTCTATTAATGTTGCCAAATCGATACCGATTTGATATTGTTTTCTAGGTACCAAAAAAGTATTGTTAGAATGATAGTTAAACAGCGTTAAAATATAGGTGGAGTATTAACGACATTATTTATATACTTTTTCGGTATTGATTTGGTGCGATTATTGCAATACAAAGTAGTCGTAGAAATGTTCGTACCAAACCAATGCTGTAATTTCGTTGAAATAATTGGTAACGTATTGCACGTACACATCAGGCGCTGATTTGGCGTTGAAAATAAATTATGCATGTTATTGGTATGGAAACATTCTCATTTCGTTACCCACATGTGGGTACCACCACTTCAACACAAAAAAGTGGGTTTTCGTCACCCATTTCAATGAAAAATCGTTACCTGTGCTGGTCGGGTAACTATTTTTGTTGCCTAGTGGTAAACTCGAATGGGAATTTTCCTTTACATTCTAAATAATTCCCTGCGTAATAGATTTAGACTCTTCTGTTATTTTTTAATTCTAACATAATTAATAAATCATGCAACCTTATATGTAATATGTACTACAACATATATAAATAAATGCGAAGCATTTACTGTGACGTGTATATTTAAATAGTACTTTGTTAATTACAAATATAAAGAGTAAAGGAAACATAATAACAAGGAAAAACATAATGGCGAAAATATTTGTAATGTAGGGGATTCCAGTCTAGTTTCACTGATTTATTTAACGTTTAGCAAACTATGTCAGTGTCATCTAATCATGAACGTGTCAGTGACAACAAAGTCTTGCTGCTGTGTAAATCCTCGCCTCCGTCCATTTTAATAGTGTACTTACCCAATTAGCGAAAACCCAAAAAATTAACAAAAGTTCTGAAATCCCCAATTAAAAATAATTAATAAATTGTCTTGATAATAATTATTTGATGGAAGAAAGAAGTTTTCTTTTTGGGTGTCTATTCTATTACAAACAGCACAAAAACAATTAACCTCCCTAACCATGTGAATTTTTGTTTCAACTTCTCAAAACTGTAAGTATACTATAATTTTAAAAACATTTTTATCGTTCTAGTTACTCCATTTTTTTAAAACAGTTTACTTGGGTAGTTTACTATCGATAAAGTAGCATACATTGCTAAGTAAACAATTACAAGAGTTATGTATTATACATATTATATTATGAATAGAAGATATTTTATTAAATTATGGTAATAAGTAATCTAACCAATACATTCATAATATAATGTACAGAGCCCAGTTTTGAGTAAAAAGCCATTCAAATAGGTAAACATCAACAACCCTTGCCTTTTTTGACTTGCTAAAGAATCACAAAAAGTTTAATTGCCTCTACGATGTAATGGAATGTGTTGTATTACCTGGAAATGGCTTGGCATTGGCATTTATTGACTTAACACGAACACAGTCTCAAGTCTGGTTTTATTAAAGTGCAGTGCAAGTGAGAAAACCTGTTTGTGAGAACTCTTCCCTTGTATAAGTATATATTAAATACCTATATACAGATATACAATACACACAATGAAAGATTTATACTGGTTATGGCTTGTTATGTTATTTGCATTATATTGTACAAAGGATAAAGGAATAACAGCATTTACAGTATGAAATATTTATTATTTAATATCTAATCTATAGTCGTACATATTAATAATATTAATAAATAGCATAATTTAGTACCTACGTGATAATATGATACGAGTTTTATTCGGGTGTGCAAAAATCTCGCCAATCCAGTCCAGTCTTAACTTTATTCACATTATTACCTACAAATCTCCTCATTTTCACATTTCACGTAAATGAATCCCAACTCTGAAAATTAGTACTGAGGCAAAAACAAAGTTGAAACCAATTTTGTTGCAGAAATTGATTAATTAACTAATTTTGAATTGTAAATGGCAATTATTGCTATGTAATTTTTAGGTTTCTTTAAAAAATAACAAAACCCATGTTTATGTAAAGTTAGCATTACTATAATTACTTGACTACTTTTTTGGCAAAACTAAAAAATATCAATGAAAAATTATACACCCGCATTTAATTGCAGTTATATAACTTTGTTTTCTATTTAAAAAGGAAAATTAAATCCCTAATCATATTTTTAAAACTTAAAAAGACACAATTACTTATTATGTGTCCCGCAATCGCAATATTACGTAAAACATAGTAGCAGCGTAAAATGTTCTTAAGAAAATATATATTTTATTAATGTATTTGTTTAATGATTCCTTTTCAACAAATGTTTTCAATGAAACATTTCCTTGCGGGTTATTCTACAGGTTAGTGCTCAGCTCAAAACAACAACAACACTGGGTTACCTGTTCTTTATAAGTTTTACGCATTGCATTGTAATTATGGAATAACGTGTATTCTTCTCCTTTGCTCTCTACCTCGTAGTAGATTAGGTATCAATTCTTCGGGAAGAAGTTCCTCATTGCATTCGAATCACTTGTAAAGATTGCAAAACTTTATTATCAATGTTATCCAGGTATAGTCTGGATTTGGAATGTGGAAACAATTTTTTGTGTGCAATAATACGAAATAATCTCCAGCCCATATTCCAAGTAGGATAGTTTTTATCCAGAATCAAGATAAACTGTGTAAGAATGCATAAGAATACGCGTCTGCTGCATTTGTCTTCGTGAAGTTCAATTATCTTGAAGTGCCAGGTCATCAAACAAAGATTCTGCCAAGATTTCTATAGAAAAAGACTGAAAATAAACTGATAAACTGTGGGGGAAGTGCAATCTAATCTAATTGTTCTAGTCTAAAATTTAAAGTGCCCCTTAAATAAATAATACAATGTTATCAATAAATGTTGTGTGCAGTAAACTGTTTTATAAACTTGGCTACGCCATTGGGAAACGTCCAAAGTTTTTTATTTTTCCACCGATTGCAATTGCGTTGATCCTATCCACTGGAATCCTTTTCGTTAGATATGAAAACGACACGGAGTATTTGTATTCCATGATAAATGGGGAAGCAAAAGTGGAAAGGGATATCGTCAACAAATATTTCCCCCTTAATGCCAGTGAGAAATTTTCGCCGTCAAGATATATAAACCTCGGGAGATTTGCGCAGTAAGTTTTAAAATTAAATTTAAATTTAAACTTTTACTTAATTATGTTAAATATTTATTAAATTTTTTATCAAAGGTTTATGATATCGAGGAAAGATGGAGGTTCGATAATAAATTCGGAAACATGGTCTGAAATAATGGAAGTGGACGAAGCTCTTCACAATGTGACATTTGAGTGGAAAGGAAGATCTTACACTTACAATTATTCCCAAATGTGCGCAACGTGGAACGGAGATTGCTACGAGAATGAACACCTCGGTCTGGGCACTCTA
>JAQFYC010006618.1:0-11882 GCA_034694165.1 Tomocerus mixtus
AGGATATTTGTCGTAATTATGCAGCAATACACTCACTCGGGCGGGCTGTATACAGTGGCTTGGCAGTTTTTTCTATATCAACAAGAAGAAACAGTATAGTAGTAGTTCAGCTTAACTACATATTCAGTGTAAACATGCAGCTCTGTATTATGATAGTAAATAAGAACGCTTCTTTATTAACTCTACATACTTAAGTATGTACGTAAAACCCTGAAAAGCTATGAACTTTCTATCATTTTCATATTCGGTGCAGATTAGCCGAGCATGTATAGTATGTAGTAGCTTTCATTTTTATGAATATTATCATGTCCGGTTTCCGCCTCTATTTCCACACAAAAACGACATGAAACGAATTATGTGGCCTGGCAATGGGGCGGGACGCCCGTTAGTTTACAGTTGTAAGATTTTATAGCAACTCTGCGTGCTCCTTTACTACAAACTGCAGTCTGCCTGAATACGGTTTGTATTTTAGACTGCTCCTGGTGGATTCCTATTTAAAATATTGAAATACTGAAGTAAATTATTTTTATTTTTACAGCTACTGTGCATTGCATACAATATGAACGTTATAGGACTTAACTCATATATTAGGAGAGTAGTATTAGATTAAAAATGTACATAGATACAAGTACATGGGCAATGAGCTTTATTAAGACACCTTATGTCACGTTAGTTTTGTGTAGTGAACTTCACCCTCATTCTATTTAGTCCATTAAAAAAGCGACAAGGAGAACCAACTTAAATAAATATTACTTATACGTAGCTATGAAAATCTTCATTTCCTAACAACTTGTAGGTGTGAACTTCTCGCCTTCTTCGTGTCGAGTGGGTAGATTGAAATATTGAGCTAAAGGGTTCCGTAAATAAGTAGATATGTGTTAGCATGAATCCAAATTAACTATTAACACAATTCTTGATGTAAAACGCTACTTTAGTGATGCAGATAGATGTAATGTAACATGTGCGTGGCAAGCTAATCAGAAATTAAGAAAATTAGATTAATTCGTCAAGAAGATTAATAATACTGCACGAACAACAGATGGGATACATCTTCATCCCTAAAACAGTAACTAAACTAAACTACCTAGGTTCCTTATTGTTATATAATGATGCTAGGAGATATTATACTCTGCTACCTATACATACAGTCCAATATTATTGTAAAAAACACAAAACCTTGTATTTTATGTTAGTATCATCATTTACTCGGACGGAACTATTGATATTTAGGACTAAATATTTCACATCTGCTACTCGATAATACAATAATAATAATATTTAGGATTGTAGGTTATGAGCTTTAGAGATCGTATATTCTGAATCGTGTAATATAGAAATTAAAGATGAACAGACAGAATTAATATTCATAAAAATCGTATTAATAAGCCATTTTATAACTGTGTTGTATGGAGTAATTATTTAAGAAACAATAAATGCAGGTTCATCATGTGAATTTCATTGAGGAATTTTATTCATTTGGCAATATATTCGACAAAATGTTTGAGTCCACACTTCCACACTACACTCTACGACTAATGCTACTAACAATAAATAGGTACACACCTACAAACTACCATACTGATACCTACTTCATTGGCATGAACATGAACTTTACGAGGAGTCAAATCCGGCTACTGGAACACCGGTTCGCGGTAAGAGACAAACGGGAAGGAAATGAGAGGCGATTCATAAAATGCCTACTAAATGTATGCACTAAGCACCATTTCCGTGGTCTCAATCAATGTTACCCTCCACAGCATAAGTAGTTGTGAAACTCGTGCATATTGTTATTTATATTATAGCATGATGTACATAAGTACATGGAGGTCTTGTAGTAAAACTTGCCCTGTGTTGTGTTTACGTAAAATACGGCCTACTACCTACATAAAATTGTAGATACTAAAAAGATGAGTAATAGTACGTACATTACATATGTTACGATGTCTATTTGATTGGAAGAGTGGTCTTGCTATATTCTTACCAGACTGGTTAGACTAACAATAAGTATAAGTAAATAGGTAACCCAAACTAAATAGCGTCCACAGCGAAACAAGAGTTTTGAGTGTGGACTGTGTGACTGGGATGGAAAGCTGGAGGTGTTACAACACCTGGGACAGAAACACAAATCATCTTGATTACCATTTCACCTGGCATGGCATGATCACTGTCTTTCATTTCGTACATCTGAATCGCTTTAATGTGTTTTGTCATTATATACACATTTGGCTCTCTACATAGGGAATAGAGACTTCCCAATCCAATCCTATGACGAGGGAGACAGCCGAGCCAAGCCAAACCAAACCAGGGAGACTACAGGAGATGGACTACCAAGTCACTGACTCCCTCCAACGAATTACTTTATTAAACTTTACATCTATTCTCTATGCACACCTTACAAACAGATTAATATGTATATATTCTGTGTGTACCTATATGTACGTTCACATTTGAGTTTATTATCTGTATGAATACCTATGTATGAAACTTTATATAGGACTGGATATTTAAACAGTTGGCTAACGCTACAAAATACAGAAACAAGTTGCAGCATTCATACAATCCCTTTTATAAATATGGAATCATACATTTAGCTAGCCCATAACAATTACTTTTTGTTTTTAACACACTTACATACGATGTTGGTACAAGTGGGAATTATATTTTAATATGAATTGATGAAACCGCAGAATGGCACAGAACGGAAAGGTGAGAGAAGCTGCTCACTCTGAAAAGTAGAGTTTTAAGCAATTACGCGCATCACATATCACTCATTTATATCTACTTCTACTTCACTCATTCAGTAAACTGCCTATTGTACTACGTACATTTACTATAGCGTCAAGTAGTGAGTAAATAATCATGAAAACACGGACCAAGCCATACAAAGACGGGAATACAAGTGTATTTGCATTACATGTATTTTACTTGTATTATGTATTATATCTATATGAAGATATTTTGTGTATAGGCAAATAGGCAGTAGGAATAACCTACAAAAATTAGTTTTTGCTATGTACTATTATTGTATTGTATATATTTGTAAGTAGTATATCGAAACACACGAGCAAAATGAACCCATCCAGTTCTATTGTATTATTGGCTGATGGTCATGTGTATTTGGTTGTTATTCATCTTCAGTCGGTTGTGAAAAATGTTTGATGTGATTGTTGTGGCTGGCTGTTTGACTGAGGAGTTTTGGTAATGTAATAATATAATGCAAACTTAAGCTGAGCTAAAGGTAAGCGTAGGCGACTCCCACACCATTTCATATCAAATGATGGATTCATGTCTCTTTCACATTTCTTTTTCTTTTTGTGTCTCAAATGGAGATTCCCTGCAGATCAGACAATTGAGATGTCTCACACCGGGAGACGGTAGAGGGTCCAGCCCTATTCGATAATATTTACTACCTACTAAGCTCTGTATCTCCTTTCCTTACTATAGTGCATATCCTTTGCAGAGTCAACTAAATTCAGCGTCACATCGCACAATCAGAGTCACATCACACTACAGTCACATAGGAAGGAAGATGTATCTAATCTTTACGTGTAGAATTCCATGTACTCTTGGGATCGTTAGTATCCTCATGCACATTATACTACAGGGATATATGATGCCAGTTTAACTGGACGAGATCTTTGTATCACTCTTTGTAGCAAATAATATAATGTTACTCAGCTTACTCATCTTTAGACGTCTCAGTGTGTATTGCATACCTAGCATTCATTATCTGTACCATATTTTTTACAAACTAATTTTAACGGTAGATACTGTATCTGTATGTTAAGCAACCTAGGCACTATATAGGTAGTAAATATAAATATGATGTTAAATATGGTATTATGCACCATACTTAACATTATATACATAAAATATGTACCTAAAATATTTGTTTATCTTGAATCTTGTAAAATTACAGTCCTAGTACATACAGCCGTACTACTAAGTACTACATTAACTAGAGTATATTACTTTTATTTTAGCACTAATAGATTAGTTTGGAAAGTTTTTAAAATATTTTGATGTTAGCAAAAATAACTCTTATATCTAATTGTAGGTAAAGGGAAGGTAAAAAGATATATTGTATACTATTATACCTACGTTATAGTACAGTTATATTATACGTGCAAGAAAAATATTTTGTTGCATCGTTGTAATGCTATATGTATATGAAAGAGTCGCCAGATTTGAAACTATTTGTAGATTAAATGGGAAATATTATATATTGTGTTCTGCAATATATGTATGATAGTATCTATGCATGCTTTACTAAAGTTCCTAAACACATCACTGTTTGATAGTACAGTTACAGATATTTACAAACAATGGGTTGAAAATAATTTATGTAAGTACTATACTATATTGAGCTTGTAATCACCTCAGACCAAAATAGGAATCATTTCCTATAGGGTTCTCCAGGTCTTACAAATGTACAACAATTTACTTACGTCCGTGCAAATCAGTAGCCTTGATTTTAAATTTTGCCATGTAATCTTGTGACTATCGCTATCGTGCCATTTGCAAATGGACTTATCATAATTCAATTCTTAGTATTTGCCCTGTAACAGGCACCTGTATCAAAATATATGTTCAAAAAGCTATGATATAAAGCAAAATATATTACATCTAGCAGAATTCAATAACTTAACAATTCGTGTACGTAACACACACAGGTGTATGTGCAGAATCTAATATGAAAGCAATGCATAAGTTGGGATAACTGTGGTCTAAGCATTTTCAATGAATTTGTGATTTAAATGCAGCCAGATACAATTAAGGTACTATCCGCACTTACCTTGTAGTACAGATAGTAATAATGTAATGTAACATAAGCAATCATAATATGCGCCACTATGCTTACGTTTTGGTGCATTTCCTTTTGCTCTGGTTTAATAAGCGCATAATATTTCTCGCTGTAATAAATATACTATTAGTTCTCACTAGCCAGCAGAGTAGAGGAAGGATACAATACATTAGTTGTGTACACTACATTACTTCTATTATTCTCTCCAGTAATTGTGCTCTATTTCTGCACACACATTTCCCTCTCCAGAATTTATAACTTAGCAAGTATACAACTTTCATGGGGTTTAGTTTGGATTGAATTACTAATTACGAGAAAATTTGATCCATAACTCTGATCGATGGGCTCAGCATTTGCCGAGCTTCGTGTGCTGCTTCGGCTCCCATGGGATTGTTAAGAATATCTCTTGGCGGCCCGCGAGCTCTGATCACTATTATTCTGTATTACTCCAACTCTGCACTGCTCCTCTTCTCTCGCCCACCAATTACACAGAGTATCTTCTAATATGTACTATATATACCTTCATTCACTTCTTTAACTCTACACATCTAATTCAACAGAACCTCCACATATACATTATGCAATACAGTTCACATACTACATACATATGTACTGCACACTACTTAAGTACTTACTTTAATATATGTCTTGGTACATATAAACATGGCCGTTATATTGCACTTACTTATTTGTTTTCGTTATTGCTACTACTATAATATAATATAATGTACCTTATTGTTAGGTATGTAGGTACATTACTTATGCATGCATGATGCATAAGAATATTGGAATCATTTTCGATTTTACGTGAACACAAAACTTTGCAACTTACTACTTACCTTTATTTACTATATTTACCAAATATCTGTAGTCTGTGTATTCGAATGAGCCAGTTAGCATGTTAATATTCTAACTAGGTAGTCGCATCAGTACTATACGTAAACAATATTGTGTACTGTAGTATCTTGAATGTAATTTTTATAGAGCTTATGCATTGCTCATAATGCATTGCATTGGATTTTTTCCATTTTACTATATAGCAATGTTAAGGAAATTAGTAATATAAGTAGCATACTGTAGATAACTACAAGCTGAGATTTCTTTGAACAGATTTAGCATATACTATTACTATGTATATGTAGTAACTGAATGTGTATCAAATCTCTAGTACAAAGTTATATTAGATTTAAAGTGCATCACGGCAGTGCACTAGTGAACGGAGTGCCTTGAGTTTGATCGACTGTTAGTAATCGGCAAAGAGTTACTCAAAGCATTGGAAAACTCATTACGTAATGTTATTCTTGTTAAACGTCTACTTTGAACTTCTTTGGTATAGCGAGTCAAATAATTGATACTTTAAAGGATTTATTACGATTTCATAGACTGATAGTGTCATTTCAAGGTTTCCGTTGATGGGAGCAGAAACGATGTATCAGAGAGCAGAGCAGCAAGATCAGACGAAATCATCAATGCATTATTCTTGTTTGTAATGTATTTAATGCTATAGGGATTTCTGTAGGATTGCTTGCTCTATAGATCGTTAGATTAAGATTTGAATGTCCTGTCCGGACGAGGACAGAGTATATGTAGTAGAGTATCTGTAGATAGATAAAAATTCGGTGTAGATTCTCGTTGGACGAGAAAAATGTATTTGAGGGGGTGAATGCATGGAGGAGGTCCTCGTAAAATTATGGTGGGGTCCCTTTGACCCCCTGTGTCGATCTCAGTTGCTGTGGACCCCCCGGGGCTTCTCCCTCCTGTGGTGATTTTGTGGGCATGAGTGCCAAAAAAGTCCAAAACGAGAAAGGAGGGAAAAAATTGTTCTCTCTGTAGCAAAGAAGAGTGAGCAATGGGAGACGCCAGATGCAAAGAGATTTGATGTGATGTCTTTATAATATTATACTTTCTGTTCTCTATGTGATGTGATCTAAGTCTCCACTCGACTCAAGTGAACTCTATCTTATATAACATACGTCCTATATTTTCTCTATAAAATGTATTCAACTTGAATCAAGCAAGGAGCTCACTCTCAACTTCACAGCTCAACTCAACTCGACTTTATACTTTATACATACTTACTACTATACATACATAATACTACACTGAACTCTCCAGTCAAGTCGAAGTCAAGTTCAATATACATAAGAAAAGAGTAAAGGCAACTTCTTTGGCTCCATTCCTATGATGATGAGGTCTTATTTGCAAGATTCATTCCCATTCCATTACCCTTCACGTACACTCATACCAAGTAGTTTTTTTCCAGCGGGGATTTTTTCCCATTGAAATTCATCAAACAGTTTTATGGTGGTTGATATGGCTTGCTGGCTGGCCTCAAGTGAAGAGCTCGGATTATTTTGCGGCTGAATGTCAAAAGTTGAAATGAATGCTCGTAACTATAGGAAGCCCTTGCCGAAAATTGTATTCAACTGTAACCCCCTGCTACTTTGACCATTGACCATTGTGATGATATTCAGGAGATCCGTCTGAGCAATTAATTAGCTCCGAGATGGATTCATCTCTATTTGTTACTTTGTAAACTCCATACCATCCTACATAGGGATACAGTACACTTCACTCAATTCAACAAGAACATCAGTATAAATTATTAAGATTACGTACAACATGTAGATATCCCATTTCATATACAATATACGGAAGATCATATAGGCATAGATTACCTACTGTTATTCCTTTATGTACGAGATGAAAGAAAGAAAAGAGAGAGTTGACTTCAAATGAGATCCCTAGGTTTGAATCTAAATTTCTTTTAAATTGTGGTACCTATTAGAGTGTAGGATAATGTAATACAATAAAGCAAGCCGGTAGTAACTAACTAAACTGGTGAATAATAGCGCAAGCAAGACTTAAGAAAGGCGCAAGTTTCTTTTCCTTCTTATTTAACTGACTTGGCTTGACTGAGTGAGTTCAGCTGAGTTGAGATAGATATGTTAGTTTGGAGATTTGAAGTATGGAATGAGAAGAGTGCCCGTCGTCTGTCCATCTATAATCAGATTCAGATGTACCTATTTGGCATTGCATTGTTGTTGTAATCGAGACACTGGCCTATGTACAAATACTGTACTGCACTGCGTTAGAATCACATACCATACTTATGCTGCTATGTTATGCATCTCTATAAAATAAAGCTCAATGAGGAATCTGGTAATATTTACTCTCGGGCACATTACACACAAAAGACCTATAAATCAAAAGTATTGAATGACCATCTCGCTTGCATATAAAGGAAGGCGGTGTTCATTAAAGTCGTCAGTCAGCAATCTTGTTATCATCTTGCTCATGATCCCTTTGATGTCATTCAAATTTTTTATTGTTGCCACTCACTCGACCCTTTCTCCCATTCTTCTTCTTGATCTCTATAATATTCCCGTATAGGTACTTATACATATGTACTATATAGGTATATCCCTAGGAAAGGAGCCCATGACATGGACATGGACAGGACAGGTACAAATATAACACGCAGATAGGTATTAAATTTAAAAAACATCCCATCGGTACCTTTACATATTGAGCCATTAGAGGTAACGCCATATCATATCATATCATACTTTTCATGTGAGATTGAATCATCTTCGACTTTGAGTTCTTTTTATCCGATAAAAGCTCTTAGGTAAGTTAAAGAAGCTATACAGACACAGAAAACTTACATTAGAGATTCCATATTACAATTACAATGCAGATAGAGATATTATCACTACAGATATCACTCGAAGCAGCTTTGAAAGACATTAGGGCATCTAAACGATTTACTAAATAAGTACATTCATGTGGGCATCCTAATTGTAATTGTAAGTACATAAGAGAGTGGAGGTACCTACTCTATACCTGCTCCTGGACTGGGTTAGGCTCGACTGGAACTCCACCTTCGATTCAACTTTAGCTCACTTAAGTTAGATGTTACATTGTAATGACTCAATAATATCTTAAGAAGGAAGGGATGGAGATTGAGATACATCTTAGTTAGTTAAGCTCGCTCACTCAGTAGATTTCCAGGATAAAACAAAACACAGAGTGGAAAATCTGACACCTGAAGTAGTTTTTTAGTGTGTTCGTCTGCTCTTTTCGTGGTTTGGCTGAATTGAGTTGTTCATTGGTATTAAATATGAGAATACAGTGATGCTTTCAGGATTTGAGACAAACGAAAAAAAGAAAATCTAAATGAAGTTTGGGGAAGTTTTTATGAGGAGAAGGCTACTTATGCTCTATGTAATAATAATAATGCAATGGGACTTCAGTTCACAGAAACATAACATAATGCAGTACTAGATGGCTAATATGTAGGTATTAGTATTTGTTAAAGATGCCTCATCCTTCTCCCTAGCCACAGGGTTTTGTCTCTGTTCTATTATTTCGGTCTCTATTATTTGATGATGTCAAGAATACAATACAGTAGAGTGTGGTGGCCTTTCCTTTAGTTCGCCTCCACGAAAGAAACTCCTTTTCTTGCACGATAGCCCATTTTGCTCGTAAAGCACCCTTCTTCTTCTTATATAGTTGTACAAATTGACGTACAAATTATAGATCCTGCTCTGTGTCAGACCTATCATTTTCACACAGGAAGTTGCGGCCTCAAAATCTTTTCGGTATCTAACTGATGTGATGCGATGTGATGTCCCTACTCCCTATTCCAACTATCTATCTTATTTATCTACCTAAATGAGAATAAGAACCAACCTTCCCTTTACCTACTATACATAATAATATTACTACATATATCTGTATTTTCTAAATCTTCTTCGGTCCTTTTCAAGTTAGTAAGTTTAGATGCTGGGATGCTACTCCCTGCATGCCTATGGCTCTTTTCTATTATGTGAGTATTTCCTTTGCTTCCTCAAGCCAAATTGAGTTCTAGGTTAGTCAGTCTGCTCGTTGTCGACCTCCATGATTACTGTTATGATGCTCATCATCTACCATCCAATCTACAGCTCTACATCATTGACACAAAACGCTTGCTCTGCCTACTGCCTGCAAATGATAATTTCAGATCTCTTTGTGCTTGCAGATGCAACCGTCTCTTACAAAGATGATGGCAATATCTTAATTCACTCATGTTCCTGAGAAAATACACTTTTTCATCGTTTTTATTCCTTAAATGTACCAGTGTGTCATAGCCATTTCCTCATTTTCATATTGCCCCTTGTACACAAATGCACTAAGGATATCACCTTTAGTCCAACTCTCATTGTTGCTATATTATTAGTTTGGTTATTCTCTGAAGGAATTGTTTGCAAGAACCATTGGTTAAGAATATACTTTACTTGTACTGAACATGTAGAGACATCCAAGCAAAACTTATATTAAAATGGCAACATCAGATCTAATGATCTCATTACTATTCTTAAAAATACAAAGTTTGTTTAAGATACATACTGGGAAAAAATTGCTACTCATACTTAATAAGCTGACAGTCTGCAAGGATGAAAAAATCCGTGTTCTAAGATAATTTAAGATATACAAGCACGGTGTGAGATAGGAAGGGTTGTTTAATAGCCTGAGGCTATTTAAATGCAGTACAAGGTGTGCACTGTACAGTCCAGTCCAGGAGTATCAGAAGCGCAAACCTGTACAGAATTACATCTTGTTATCTTATTATTAGGCATTACGCTATGTATCAATACCACCGTGTCTATTTATGTCGAGTATAAATGGGAAATAAATGCAAATATGATAATTTCACATGTGTTAGCTGTTTTTAGATAAACAACAGTGTTCATAATGCTCATTACTAATTCTATCCAAGTACGTAAGTAATTCCTAAGGTTTGTTTCTAAATATAAATCGTGTGTGCTATAAAATTAATATTTTTTACTTAGTCATTAATGCAAAACGTAATGGTATCTGAATATAGCTTTTGCAAAATATTTATTTTTAAGAACTCAAAGATTATATTCAGTTCCTAACTGGCTCACACTATATAATTTAAAACAAAAATGAATAAACAATATTGGATACCCCCATTGCATTGTACTTAATTGTTAGTTAACTATTTACATTACCAGTACCTAAGTTAGTTTACTTTTATGCTGAACCTGAACATAACCATTAGAGCAACTAGTAATCTAATCATTAATGTACTTGGGAATCTCAGAATGAAAATATCGGTGTTACATGCAAGCTTAGTAAATAGGCAAGGTGTACAGACAGGCTCATGGCGAGAAGTTGACTGGACCAACACCCAAAGTGTCTTACGTCATGTGAATATGGGTAAAAGAGAATGAAATGACAGGTGAAAAATTGTGCAATTAAACACATGGCACCTTCAATTATGATTTAAAGGTAGGTTTACAAATACTTATATGGGTCTATGATAGAGTTTACATATTTATGTGCCGTTCCTATACGATTGTACTTTGAGACAAGTAATAAAAAAATTGTTTGTACCCAACCTACACTATTTTGTATCGGGTATAGGGTAACTACTATTATCTAAATACATAATAGCATATGTATTCTTATGTAAACATGTTATATGAAATAGTAAACCCCCGTGGCTATGTAATGCTAATTGCTTTGACGTTATGTAGTATTTGACTGGATGTATGATAGTACTTTATGTGTAAAGTAAACGAGTGAACCCAAAGCCAAAAGACGAAGGGATGGAGCGGAAACTGGCTGCCCTGGCGGTTGAGAGACAATAATAAAATTGATAATTCAGATAAAATAGGAGACAATGAAATAGAAGCAAACAAGGAAGTCGTTTGTTGGACAAATTATTTGCTGTGTTGTGTCGTATACTTGCCACCTGTCTTTGCAGCAGTATTGTTCCCGTATCTTCACTTCTATGTAATTCGTTTCGACTTGTGTGTGTCCTCGTCCTCTCCTTTCTGTTGCCCGTTTGGATGTCTGTTCTGTCTCTACAATTCACAATTACAAATTATAAACTCATGTCGTTAGCTAGTTACCTGTCTATTGTATGCTCTGAATTGTATTTATTGTATATGCGATGTGATATAAGCGTATGTATTCTATAGGGGAAATGTGTATGCTAGCTTTCCTCGATGGAAGAAATTAACAAATAATACCGTACTCGAACCTCGTATTCTCAAATAATTTCTTT